>PVIC010046383.1:0-14275 GCA_004025085.1 Thryonomys swinderianus
GCCCCGCTGCCCTCTGCAGCCCCATCCTTGCTGCCTCGGTCCGGACCCCGGTTCCCCTCTCTCTGCTGCTTTCAGCACTCAGGCTCCCTGGAGACTCAGTTCCCGAAGGCCAGGCCAGGAGGGGCCCCCCAAGGCCTCACTCCTTGCTCCCGGTGGCTACAGACTCTCGTCTATTCTATCTTCTCCTTTTTTAAAAAAAATTGAACTTTTTATTGGTACATTTGACATACAGCTCACAATCACACTCAACAGTGGGGAATTTGTACGAGTATGTGACACGAGCTAATTCTCATTTTTACCCACATCCCTACCCACCCGCAACCCCCACCCTATCTATCTTCCAAAGGTCTCTCAGGCCCACGCCGTGCAGCCCACCCCACACCAGCGCCCTGACTCTCACTTGCATGACAGCCGATGCTCTACCTCCCGCCCAAGCCTCCGGCCGCCCCTCCCGAAAGGCCGCTGAGATACCTCCGAACCACACCTCCCAGCGCGCGCTCCTTGAGATCTTCCAGCAAGACCCTTTTCCTCCCTTCCGACCGCAAATCCCCTCACGGCTAACAGGCTACGAGCCCCCGGCACCTCTCCCGGCTCAGCTCACCCAGTTCCGCCCCCAACCTGCTCCGCCAGGAGCGCTTTCCTTAGTCCCTGAGCAGCACTGCCCCATCCTGCCAGTCCTGTCCGGAGAGCAGGCCGCACCGCCGGCCCCACCCGCCTCTCCCCCACCGTCCCTTCTCGGCCCCTCCCTCCTCGCCCGAGGAGCCCGCAGTGTCCGCCCCAGACAGGCCTGCAGTGTTCAGGATTTATCTTCTGCAGCCCGGTGCACACTTTTGCTCATCTGCAACACTTCTCTGTGGCCTGTCTTCCAAAGAGTGGCGTTTTCCTCACAGTCCTGTGACCCACGCTCAGCGCAGCGGCCGACACACAACAGGTGTTTGGCGCGTCTCTCAAAAGGGGCTTGTTAAACTACTCCTATCACACGAGCTACTTCTCGGCACTGTGGGGCACTCGCCGTCCGCAGGTCCCGGGCCTCCTCCTGTTCGCAGGCAGCCTGATCTCAGCAGAACCCTCATGCACTGTGGAGAGTGACTGGAACCGGCTTCACGTGGTACTGGGCAAGGCCTGAACATGCCCACCGCGGTAACCTCTATATTAAAAAGATAATCAAAATCTAGACTTCTGTGTGTCTAGAGTCCAAAGTTCAGATTAGCATAAAAAGGGAAGAAACATTACGACAACTATTTATCTGGTTTCAATGGTCACTTATTATTTCGGATAGATAGATAAATATGAATGAGGAGATGAGTGCTGGTTCAATAATTCAGGTTAGTGGGGATTTGTAGCCATTATTCCCGAAGTTCGGGGCTCAGGAGTGGGAATCGGCGGACGGCACAATCCCTGCACAAGGGTAAGACGTATATCCACTGGGCACAGAAGAAAGAAAACCTTGCTGCCCAGTGTCTGAAGGTGTTCCCATGATGCACAGCAGCTTCTTGCTGGCCTGAGTCATGTGACTAGGAGCCAGGCGTGAACGGCAGAACCCGATTTGCTCGGCAAAGCCTATTTCAAAGCAATTAAAAAGAGAATGTCATCTGCAGTCCAAGGCACAAACAAAAGGCCAGGCTGCTTTTTCCTCTCTTAATTGATCTAGGCTGTCGGCTACTTCATTAGCAACCTGATTAGGTTCTAATTAGCACCCTAATTAAGTGATTTGAAATCAGAACCTAAGAAGGGTGTGAGCTAAGAGCTGACAGGCAGGAAAGGTGGACAGGTCCACTTGTAGACATTTAAATGGGATTATTAACAGGAGGTAGGATTCAGACTTTACGCTTGAGAAGGAATTTCCAGAGAGGATGAATCCTGTGAAGGTTTTCTTTCTGAAGCAAATGTTTTTGCTACATCAAAAGTCTGGGCAGTAATACACAAAGAACTACTTTCTTAGGAGCAACCCAGAAAAATAACCGGAAAATGTTTCCAGGCAGGAATGAAGGGAGAAGGCAAATGGGTGCTTTGGGTTCCCGGTACCTTCCTATGCCTTCCGGAAGGACTTTCTTTGACCTTATGAAACCCTTGGACTCCCGGCAACAGAGGAGAATCTTGGGAAAGTCTCCCAAATCTAAAATCCACCAGAAATGCAACCTCTTTCCTGGCAAATTACCACGAGGGTGAAGGAAGATCTTACTCCTCGCTCTGCTTTAAAGGCGCTTCACCGCCGAGACATTTATTTGGAGGTGGTGGTGGTGATGGCTTTTCAGCTACATATTCCTGTCTGCCACTACTATGAAAAGTTGTGATTGTGCCCAGCTGAGCCAAAGGAAGGATGGCAGCCTGGGCAGAGACCCACAAAAGTCCAACATGAAGCCCTGAGACTTCAAAACTCTTCAAAACCACAAGCACCAAATTTCAGCTGTTGGGACTTTTTTTTGAGACAGGGTCTCGCTTTGTAGTTCAGGCTGGCCCTGAGCTCACTATGTAGCCCAGGCAAGCCTCGAACTCAGCAATCCTCCTGCATCTGCCTCCCAAGTGCTGGGATTACAGGCGTGAGCCACCACTCCCAGCATTTGTGGTATATGGCATTGATTGCTGGTGGGCGTGAGTCACCACGCCCAGCATTGTATGTGGTTACCAGAATCGAACTCAAGGCCTTGGTCTTGCGAGGCAGGCACCAGAACCACTGAGCTAAATCTCCGGCCCAGGAGTTCTACTTTTTTATTGATTTCTACAGAATTCCTTTTTTAAAAAAAGATACATACTCATTGAACTTATTTATAGGCGCAGTGTGATAGCTTCATAAATGTATACAATATGTGATCATTAAGTCAGGCTAATTAGCATATCCATCATCTCCAACATTTATCACTGCTCTGTATTAGGAACAATCAAAACCTTTTCTTATAGCTATTTTGAAATATACAGCAAGTGATCGTTGCTGTGGTCACTCTGTTGCACAGTAAAGCCCTAAACTTACTCTTCCCATTTGACCGATCTCGTGCCCACTAGGGTCACACGCTAGGACAGTCGGATCTGGACTGCCCCATACAGGCCCAATGTGACGACTTGGTACCCAGCCTATGGCACTACCAGGAGGTGGAGAAACCCTTAGTGAGGCCTCTTGGGAGGTCACTGGGGACCGTGCCCTTTAAAGGGTATTGACACATGGCATCAGCACACCTCTTCCACAACTGTGCCCACCATGATGTACGGTGTCACCACAGACCCAAAGAACCAGACCCAAGTAACCAGAGACTGAACCCTCTGAAAGGAGAAGCCAAGATAAATCTGCTCCATCCTTGATTATCACAGATATTCTCTTATAGCGATGTAAGGTGACTACCACAGAGGTATATAATTTCCACAGTTCTCGTGCTTTCTTATGAGTCTTGTAATGCATACGTAAGCAGCTAAGTTTTAAGGTCCCCAGCAAAGCAACCTAAAAATAAAGCCCTAAGAACAATGGCATTATTTATCTCCCTCATCATTCTGCAGAATCCCTTGACCCTGCTTCTTGCCATGGAATCCCAAACTGCAGCTTCCCATTTCTGCACCTCCTCTTGCTTTCCCTGCACTATCAGCCTTGACAACAGCACCGATCACCGGGCACACGCCCTTCATCAAGGGCACAAGTGGCAACAAAGTTACTAAGACAATTCCAAAGTTTTGACAGACTGACTGGGAGCAGCCCAAGGGGGAAGTGCAGGGGGATTCATGCAAATGACAAGTCTCATCCTCCCCCCTCCCCTCCCCCGGAAGTGCGTTGCCTCACAGACCTTTGCACCCACCGCAGGGCTTCTCAGGCCAGGACCCAGGGGCCACTAGCACTGTGGAGACAGGGGAAGGAGAACGGAGGAAGCAGGAAAGGGACCAAACCTGAAGCATGTCTAAATATAGAAGATGAAGTAGGAAGAGGAGCCAGCAAACTAACAGAGGACAAACGATGCAGAAAATAGGTGAATCGGCGCAGCGTGATTTCAAGGAATCCAAGGAAACTGGGAAGATGAAGAAGGGCCGAGCAGTAGTAGCCTCTTCTACTCTGCTACCCAGCGTCAGTCACGGCTCTAGTCTAAGGGCGTGACCTAGGTCCTTTCAATCGCTGTGGTCCGCGATGCCATTATTATGCTCCTATTACAAATAAGGAAGCTGAGGTTCTTGAAAAGATTCGTCTGCAAGATCACATTGCTTAAGCAGCAGAGTGTGACATTCTAATTTAGGCCGCGTGCCCTTCAGACTCTTCTCTGCCATCTCCGATGCACAGGATCCGGGCTTACGCAACGGATGCCGGCTGCTGGAATATACGCATGAACCACTTTCCCGTCCCTAGCACAAGACACCCGACACCCGCAACCTAAAGGAGGAGGGGTGCATTTTGCCTCACACTTGCAGGCCTTGGTTGGCTGGCTCCAAAGCAGAACAGATTAACGATGCTTGAAGCATGGCGGCCAAGAAGCAGAGAGAGAAGGGAGCGGCCAGGGGCAACACCACACCCTCTAGGGAGCCCCTCTGCTCCGGCCCCACCTCCCACACCACATCCAGCTACCGAACTCATCCGCGGGGGAGTCCACGGATCCATTCACCTTCCAAACACATGAAGACTTTGGGGGACATTTTAGATCTAAGCCATAACGATATATGAAGACCAAGCGCTGAGACTGATTTATACGTAGAAAGTTTACTGCAGAACATGCTCTAGATCACAGCTGTGCGAGGGAAAGCATTCCATGTGATGCGGTCACCAGGGAGGCCTGAGCCAGGCCCAGGACGGTCCTGCGGTCACGTGCACTGACACCAGAGCTCAGGAGAAGGGACGCAGCCGACAGTGTCAGCTGCGGACACCTTCAGCAAGACGACTGAGGACTTCAGTACAAGATAGAGCCCAAAACATGCACCTCGACCCACATCCTCAAGGAGATACCAGTTTTGGGGATGGGAGCCGGGAGGAGAGGGAAGACTTCAGATGTGTCTGGTAGAGGCGGGCAGAGGCAAAACCCTCATTTAATGCACAGCCTGCACGCTGCTAGGTATTTATGCATTAGCTCATTTCATCATCAAATCAAGTCTAAAAGTCGATATTGGTAACATCTCATTTCTTAGATTAGAAAATTGAGATGCAAAAATGTGTTTCCCTGAGCTTATCATGTTAAATAATTTAGGGGAGTGATTATGCTCTGGATTTGGGCTCACTCGCACTCCTCCACACTAGTGCCTAACATTTTCTGTCTTTAAAGCAGAAAAGATTCTCCTGCAGTCAGTGATCGCAGCACGCTTGGGAACGCTCAGGTCCTGGCACCTTCTTGGGCGCCCCCTGCTCCCCACGCTGAGCCCATTTCAAGGTGCATTTTAAGCCACGAGAAGCAGAAAGCTCCACCATCGCTCAGGGTCCAAGCCGTAGCGGGCACCCAGTGCCAACCACCCAGATCCCTCCTGCCCAGTTGGGGCACTCAGACCGCCGCTGCCTCTTCCCCAAAGTCGCCAGCTTCTCTGCTGCTGAGAATCCTGGCAGTTCACAGAGTTCAGTGACCATGAACTTGTAGTGGAAAACTCAGGTTAACACAACACACACGCTCCCGGGTGGGCCCGTCACGGAGCCTCCGGAGGCCGATGTTGCCCTCGCGTTTCCTTCCTCAGGTCTCACCCTATTTATACTACGTATTAGGCGTCTGCCATGAGGGGAGGTAGGTGAGCTTTCTGAGTTTCAGTACCACCGGCAAAGGGCTAAGAATTCCTCACCCGCTGTCTCCCCTGGCAGGGAGTGAAGACTTGTGGCAGGGCCACAGGCTCAGTGACACGCGCTGATCTCCTCTGTCACAGGGATGGGGCCTCAGGTCTGGAGTGGCGCCTGCCGGAGCTCGACAACATGACTGTACTGCATGTATGTCCCTAAGCGTCGTCTGGTTGTGGCCAGCGATGCCGGCTTTGCACTGACCTCAGTAGTAACAACTTTCACTTTCAACTGCACACATGTTAATGATGTGAGTCGATGTTAAAGAAAATTGTTCAGTAGCATAACGGTATTTACGATACAATGAAATGGCAAAAATACGGATAGAAGACAATGACTGAGTTTTGGTGAACACCATTAAAAAGATTATAGAATGCATGCCAAATGCCCAGCATACGCCAACCATATAATGGGCACTCAACAGATATTAGCTATTGTATTATAATTTCTTATTATTAGCCTTGGAATTGAAATTGCATAGCTCCCTGCCAAAGTAACCAAGGGCTCTTATTTTTCATGGTGCCCTGGCACTAGTATAGCGTGTTTTCTAATAAAGGAGAAGAAGACAAGTCGATTTCAAAAAATTCAAACTTACAGCCCAGTTGTACCCAGTAACCCAGATAAGTCAAGTAAGCTAGCCAAGATCAAACTCTCCACAGTATGTATAAAGCACTTATTACACGCCAAGGCACCGTGTCAAGGGCCTTCTAGCAACTGGCCTAATGACATTTCACAGCACTACGGAGAGGGTATTGTTATCTTCCTTCTATGGTCGGAATGTGAAAGCCAGAGAGGTCACACCAAGGCACTTGGCCTTGGCCGGGCAGGGGCAGCGGCAGCATCAGCATCAGCATCAACATCAGCATCAGCATCAGCATCAACATCAGCATCAGCATCAACATCAGCATCAGCATCAGCATCAGCCCCAGGCCTTTTGCCTCACTTTTACTTCCCAGAGCCAAGGTGAGGATTGAAGAAACGCTGGTGAGGATGCACAGGACGGGCATTTGATAAACGGTGCTCCTCGCTGAGTGGAGTATCTATCCAGCAGAAGCACCGCAGGGCTGTTGTTTCCCTAACCCGGGTTCGAGAGCTGCACACGAGGGACGGGGAGGAACCAGCTGCTGCCCCCCCGGGGGGGTGGAGGAGACGCACCCCCTGCCCGGCTCTCAGCACCCGCAGCAGGGCTAGAACTGCACTCTCCTGGCCAGGCGCCTGACAGCTAAGGCAGCTAATAAGGATTAGCAAGGGCGGGTGTTTGGCAGCACATCTGCTGCTGCCAACCGTGTTGGCACTTTAAGTGCTCGAGGCAGACAAAAGAGAAGCCTGCAGGGAAGGACTGCCCGCCTCCAACCCGGAACGGGACGCCTTGCAAAACACAGGCTGCACAACTGAGGAAAGGCTGCAGCTGGAGCCCTGCAGCCGGAGCCCTGCAGCCAGAGCCCTGCAGCCGGAGCCCTGCAGCCGGAGCCCTGCAGCCGGAGCCCTGCAGCCGGAGCCCTGCAGCCAGAGCCCTGCAGCCGGAGCCCTGCAGCCGGAGCCCTGCAGCCGCACAGGGCAAGGACAGCCGCAGGCACAGGGCGATGCGGGAGCTGGATCGGCGCGGCCCACCCTGGTCTTCAGCTAGTAGAAGCACCCACAGAAACAGAGGTTTAAATAGAAACGAAGATTTAAATGAACACTAAGGTTCAGACTGCTTGTCCCCCGCTCCAAGTACTTACTTACACTGTACAGTCAATACACCTGCATTCGGGGTTAAATACTCAAGTTGTTTTTGTTTTTTTTTAAATCACTAGAGGAAGGGTTTAGACTTTCCCATGCTGATAATGATTTTTCAATTTTCCAGTAAATGAGCTGAAAGGGAAAATAAAAAAGCTGGCTCAGTTGGGGGAGCACAGGTGGCCAGGGAGAGGCACCGAAGGAAGAGGTTCCCCTTTACCCTGCTGGGCAGAGGGTAGGAGGAGCAAGCGGCCGGCGGGGGCTCGCTGGGGCAGAGCCAGGACGAGCATTCAGAAATGGCTCCGCTAATTTTCAAGGCCGTGAGCCAGTGAACGTCAGCTGTACCAGCTTGTGTGTATTACGCAAATGAACCCAAAGGGGACAGATAATGCTCTGGGGTCACCACCTGTCTTATTCTAACAGCTTGCATTTCAAAAGGGGTTAAGAACGGCTGGCTTAGTCCTTAAAATACCTGAGTGGGAGTCGACAGTGTTCAACACCACTGTTTCAGGTCTGACTCACTTATTAATTCCCCGTTTATACAGACCACACTGTGACACATGATAGATCATATTCATTCAATTTATCACCTTCGCATCTGTCGGATTTACTGACGGCCAGAGGCTCTGGGCAGGACTAGCCTTCCCCAGACCTGGAAATGCTGTGCTCTTTCAATTATAGTCTTAATTTGGCAGCATTCAAGATAGTCTATATCAAGCATATTAAATTAATAGACAGGTCATGAATTGATTAAAAGACTGAAAAGTGCTGGAGGTTAAAAAGAAAAAGAAAGAAAGAAAGAAATGGTATCAAAGTGGGTCAGTTCATCAGATGACAAGATGATCTCACCACACGACGGTCCCACATCAGCCAATTTCCTCTGTCAGCCAAAATAACGCATCACCTGCAGTGGTAAAGCCCTTGCCTAACATGACCAACGGCCTCGGTTTGATCCCAGCACTGCAAAAAAGTACACAAAACCCCACATATTTAATACCTTCTGGGTTCTAAAGGGCTTTCTGAAGCTCAGTGACCCAGCCAGCCCTCAGGAAATTGCACCAGAAAAATTAGTCTTGGAGCTACATTTCTTTCATCAGAGACCACATGGTAGAGGAATTACCACTGGCAAAAGAGAAATAAGCATTATATACAGCCCTTTCTTTTATCTCCACCTTCCACAATCTTTTTTACCTTAAACTGCAAAAAATAAGGACTTTTTTCTTGTCTGATCAAGACTTACTTAAAAATATTTAATGAAGTTGTTGCAGTACTTTGTATTAACATATCTCTTGGTGCTATTACAGAATGAAGTTTTTTCTTTATTTTTTTTGACAAGACCACACTTAGAAAATAGGAGATAAATTGAAGACAATATTTATACATCTGCCAGCAGCTGTCTGTCTCTCTAATAAGATAGCTACAGCGTTTTTTCTCCTTTATTATTGTTGTGCTAGCATTCGTGCAATAAATAAAAATCAGAAGGCTAAGAAAAGATCCAGGTCTCTTTAAAATCCATTTTTATAACATAAATTTGAAAAGAATTAAATCTCCCTGAGCCTAGACGATTTAACAACCCTGCCAAGGTAGCAGCTTTTCTTTCCCCAACTACACTGTGACAAGAGATACTAGAATGAAGCAAGAAGGGTCTTCAGTGGCAAAATGTGACTGATTCATAGACAACAAGACGGGAGTCCAGCCTTCGAGACAACTCTGATCCGTACTAATTCCATCCGCCCCACATGATTCATCTCCACTCAGACGGTTCAGCAGATCGATGGGGACCTGGGGCCGGCAGAACACGAAGTGAGGCTCTAATGGGCCCAAAGCAGTGAGTGGCAGTGTCTAGTTCAGGCCACTGCAGCATCCAGACCACCCTTAGCAGTGGTCTCCCCGGCTCTGGTCTCTTCTACCCCTTGCCAGGCTGACCCTGGCACACTGCCTCCTTCTGGTAACGAACACAGAGTTGTGTGTGTGTGAGCCACGACTGCATGTACCAGCCACCCACACTCAATTCCTGGTCTGTTACTGGAGCCACTAGAAAGGCTGATGACCTTTTTCTCTAGACCTCAGTCTTGAAGGATGGGATCCAGGAGCTGCCACAACCCTTTTATCACCACGATGGGAAACCCTGTCTGGCCGAGAAGCCCATCGAAAAGATGCAGAGAAAAAGATACAGGAAGAAACCCGTTCCATCATTTGGGCTACTGGACCCAGCCAAGCCTAAAGCTGGGTCCTGGGTCCATCCTGGACATTCCAGTGAAGTCTGTCTGAGATGGTTCTGTGGGGAAACTTTGTCTGGACATACTTCTCATGCCACGGATTTCAAATGTCTCCATTCTTGCTCAGAAACTTACCAAAGCTTTCTCCTACCTAAGGAATAAAGTCAAAATCCCTTAGCCTGGAACCCAAGCTCAGGATGGCTTCAGCTTACTGCCTCACCTTTATTTAAATGGTATACACTGTTGATACCCGGAATATTCACCTTTGAAACAACCCTTGGTCATTCTCTAAGAAATAACTCAAGTGTCACCCACTCCTTTGCCGCAGTGATGTCTCCTTTCTCTAAATTTACGTCATACTCAGTCTTCAGCTCTTTCTTTGTACATTTGTCATGAAATAACTTCACTACTGTGGTCCTCTAAGCATTCTTAATGGGCATCATGGGTGTTGAGATGACTGTCCTCAAGGAGCTTGCCAACTAATGGGTGAATCAGTGCCAAATATTTATTTTTAAAGTTATAATTAAGCAGTGTAAAAAAAATTAAAAGGTCAGCCTTTCATAAGAAGGCACAAAGGAACCTAAATGAATAATGAGGGACTGGAAAGGCCTTGAAAAAGTGACCGTTCATGCACAAAGAGAAAGCCAGAGTGATTGGAAGGAGGTGACCGGGTGGGGAGCAGGGTCAGAACTCAGCAGCTATCATTTACAGGGACTGTCAGAAAGCTTGCAAACGGTTCTAAAGCTAATCCTACCAACAAAAGCACTGGGGGATTCCCACCAGGGAATCAGACCTCATCAGCGTCCCGCTTTAAAAGATCACTTAGGGGGCCAGAGGGTTAGCTCAGTGGTTCCGGCACCTGCCTCGCAAGCACAAGGTCCTGAGTTCGAACCCGGTAACCACATATAATGCTGGGCGTGGAGACTCACGCCCACCAACAATCAATACCACGTATCACAGTGCCGGGCATGGTGGCTCACGCCTGTAATCCCAGCACTCAGGAGGCAGAGGCAGGAGGATTGCTGAGTTCGAGGCTTGCCTAGGCTACATAGTGAGCTCAGAGCCAGCCTGAACTACAAAGCGAGACCCTGTCTCAAAAAAAAAAAAGATCACTTAGGTTATGCCACATAAACAAACAGATCAGAGAAGTAAATTGGTACAGCAGTACAGGGAACAGATCATGGCAGCTTGAACTTTGGTGATATTTGTTATTTTTTTTTTGTTGTGACGACACAAAGTTTCATTATGCAGACCTACTTGGCCATGAGCTCAAACTACCCAAACTCTAGAGTGCTGGGATTATAGGGATGCACTACCATGCCCAGCTTTACAATCAGTTATATTCTGTAGACAGAGGCTGTGTACATGTTAGTTACTTTTCTCTCATTGCTGAGTACAACACTCAAAGTTAAAGGGGGAAGTTTATTTGCTTTATAGTTCGTAGTTTTCAGTCCATAACCAACTGGCTCCACGTCCAATCCAACTGGGTGAATGATAGACAAGCATCACAGAAGAGAAACAACATGGCACATGGGAGGTAGTGAAAGCAACAAGGGATCTTAACAGTGTTTTCCTGCTCCTTCTATCCCATCTAGACTACCGGAATTAGGGCAGTCCCAAACAATCATTCACATGCAATTCTTTACTAGTTATACACCCTTAATCCCAGCATCACACATTCATTTCAGCTACTTCCAAAATAGTCTGCCTGAGGCTGTTGAGGGAGAGCTAGACACACACCACAACACCGTGTGACTTACTGATTTATTGGATGTGGGCAGGGAAACATGGACCCTGGTTTCAGCCACTCCATGAAGATGGACAACCCTGGAGGAAGAGCAAGCAGGTTTGGAGGAGGCTTGTTTTAGGGAAGTCAAATTTCAGGAAGTTCTAGAAAAACTATATTTATTCAAAGATGGCTAGATATAGGTTTGACATTTAGCAGAAAAATCTAGCTCCTAGGTATAAATTTGAGAGTCTGGTATGGAGAGAGTTTTCAAAACCATAGGGTGGATAAGCTTACCCAAGGAAAGTGAGAAAGTGACCAGGCCATATTCATAAGAACTCCAATTTTAAGAGGTTTATTTGTTGCAATAAAGGAAACACAGGTAAGAGGTAGAAAGCTCTAGTTTCCCAGATAGACTAAAACTTCTTGAGAAGAGGAAACCTAGCTAGTCTATTTCTTCAAAAAGACAGAACTTTGAACTTAGCAGGCATTAAAGAAAACATTAGTGAGTTACACTCAAAAGTAGACAAACATTGGGCTGAGAATCTGAAGACTTGAAGTGTCAAATTTTATGATTCTGTGTGAAAAGAACATCTTTAAGCCCACATTCATAATGTAAATGGATGTGACAAATACTCCTTCATTCAGCAAGTATTAAACAGAATCAGGAGCACATTTCATAATCCTGGAGGGATAAAATAAAAAGGGTGGAGGGACAAAGACAACAGGGCTCTCCATCCTCTCTTAACTCTTGCCATATGCCTATTGGTAACAATCCTTCAAAAGACAGGGTTTACACATGACCTCTGAAGAAAATGAGGTCTACAATTTTCGGTTGCACAGACCATAAGCAATGGGTCCAGAATTCAAACTCAAGCGTATTTATCTCTCAGACCTGAACTTCCTCATTACCACACAAAGTCCTCCAGCCCCTATTCAACTAAGAAGGCAGCATGCTCCTGACTGAATGTTAAGGTAAGAACTGCTGACTGTCAATGGTATGGTTTAAAGATAATCAATATGACAAAGACAGCCAGGAAGCTCTTGAGGACAAGCTGGACCCTGTTGAGTCAGGAAAGCGTGTTCATGGGGCAGGGCCATGACGCCCCAAACCTCGAAACCAACATAAGTGAAGTGTCAGAAATTCTCCTATGCTTTGAGAGTATGTGCTAAGCGTTAGCCGGCTTGTCTGCGATGAGTACTGGCCCAGATACAAGTAAAGCATCCAAGTTCTTTTTCACGACAACTAAAGGTCTAGGAAAGGGTGTAACTCTGGCTCTAAATTTGGTATTCACGGAAAGACATGATGCCAATTATGAGTTAAAATAAAACAACCAGTGGCTTTAATAAAATAAAGGAGGTTGCCTCCTTTAGTCCTAACAATGCTACTGGTATCTGATCCCATGCTACATTCTTTCCCTTCAACTCAAAACTGAGTTTTGAGAAAAGGAAGCCTAAATAGTCATTTTCTCATGACCCAGAGCACTTTGCTCATGTTAATTACTGTAAATTTTAAATTATTAGGAATGCAGTATTATACTATAACATTTGCCCACAAAGCAATGAGCCTTGTGAATGAAAGAGCGTGCCAAGCTTCCCCTTCCATTACTAGATTTTTATCAAGCAAAGTGGGAAAGCACAGAAGAAAGTGCCAAATGTTCCATTTTCGGTATCAACAACTTCAACTCTCCCAAGTTAATCGGTAAATTTAAACACAGTCTGAACCTGACAGAGAACTACACTCACAGAGCACCTCACACCAACCCCTTTTGAAGGAGTCTTTTAAGGCTGCACGGCGTAGCAAGGGTAATATTATAGTTCCTTATTTGCACTGAACTAATCTGATTCTCCACTCTTCCAGTGACTAACTAGATCCATTTGCAATAAATCTGGCCAAGGACGGCGAGGATGACCCGAGGCCAGGAAGCTATAAAGCTTGACCTCTTTCTTGATAAAAATCAACTACAAACAATTACATAAAGGCTCAAACCTTCCAGAGTCCTCCCATTTATAACATCCTTAAAAGCACGCCAAGGGCTTCCTCTTTCACCATCTCGCTTCCTCTCCCCACAGTAACCTCGTGAGTAAGAAGCACTCTGCACAGCGCCCAAGGGGGCAGCTGATAGTCACTGAAAAAAGGCCGGGCGGCACTTGGGAACCCTTCCCCGCATAGATGAGATCGTCTGGCCCACAGCTCGGCCCAGGGCTGGCGGGGGGCACGGCGGCCGGCGAGCCCGTCTGTGAGGCGCGCGGGGCTGAGACGACTTTGCTCCAGGTCCGAGCACTTCTGGGCTCTGAGCTCCTCCACGCGCCGCCCGCGGACCCAGCAGCGCCCAGGTCCTTTCCGGGTTCAAATTTCCCAGGCCTGCTCTCGGTCTCGCCCTACCGCCCCGGCCCGCCCCTCTCTCCGTGTGCCTCGGATCCTCCGGGCAGCCTCCTCAGTCGCCCACCTCGACGCCACGGAGGGTGGCAAGGAAGAGGCCTGCCTGACCCTGGAAGTGAGGGGACCCAGGATCTACTCTAGAAGGACGCGGAACCAATCTGGCGCTACGTAGCCTACTGCGCCTGCGCAAGAGTCGCCGCTGCCCCGCCCTGGGTGGAAACCGAAGCTTTGAACCTTGGTTCCGGGATTTATCAAAGCTGCCCAGAGTTGACCTTTATCACCAGTCTCTTGAAGAAGAGCAATTTCCGTAACAAACAGACCCGTAGATTACCGTTCCAAACTGCTAGTTATGAAAAGAAATGAACCTTAGCAAAATGAAAGACAGGTTAGAAGCCTTTCCTCCTGGGAAGACTAAGCCTTAGTTTCCTGTTAATGTGAGGTTTAAATATATTCTTGAGTATAAATCACTTATATTAGTGCCTGGCATGTAAACAGGGTGTTACTGTAAAGTT
>PVIC010046384.1:0-14259 GCA_004025085.1 Thryonomys swinderianus
AGACATATATATGTCCAAATAAGTCTCACAGAACTATATACTTACTAATATAAATATACTTATATATACTAATATATACTTATATATTAATATATAATCTACTAAATGTCTACTATATTATCTCTCTATATATACCACATATAATACTGTATAATATATATACTGATGTAGAATATGTAATATATGGTATATATAGTATAGCATGTATTATATATACTATATATAGTATATTATATTATTATATAGGATACTATAGATATTCTCTTAGTTCTTGGCTTCACACATAAATACTTTACTGTGCATGTAATTACCAAGGCATAGATTATTTGGTTCCTGACTTTTTAAACTTGTGTTTTAACACTGCATTATTTTTTGAGTGAGCAAAAAAGAAACGGATTAATAACAAGTTAGCACATACAAACTCTTACACATGTTGTATTCATTAGTAACACCTCAGTATTTTCCTATTTGCTCATTATGTTGCATATGTTTTTATAAGGAAAAGGCATTGTGGGGGTTAGTATGGATATTTTGAAAGAACATTATTGGCCAAAAACACTGAAATAACAATATTCAGTT
Source organism: Thryonomys swinderianus (assembly GCA_004025085.1). Taxonomy (NCBI): domain Eukaryota; kingdom Metazoa; phylum Chordata; class Mammalia; order Rodentia; family Thryonomyidae; genus Thryonomys; species Thryonomys swinderianus. Next base: position 580 of record PVIC010046384.1, read on the forward strand.
TAGTAGCCCCAGATATTCCTTTCTTGGTGCAGTTGCAGAGTTGAGAGCCCCTGAGAGCCTTTTACCCAATCAACTCAGTTTATGAATGACAAAACCGAGGCAAGGAGACAATCATGGCATGACCACACGGGGTGTCGTGATATCTACTCTAGAGCACTTTATTCATTGTTTCTGAACTCAGCAATTCTGGTGCTTTGGAAAAGTTGTTATTTTAAGATCATCTAATAGTTTTTAAGAAGCCAATTTCATAGAAAAAAATGTGAGATTGTTTGCTATGTTTAATGCCAATCACATTGATCTGATGAATTTCTTTTACTTGCTGGCTGAACTGATCATTTATTTTGATATTTTGCAGACACCTAATGAAAGAGCATCATTTTAAAAGTTAGTCTTATTTTCTGAATGTATTTAGTGAATTTTGCATATAAATTAAGCCTGACAAATGACCTATTTAATGCATGCATAATATTCACTTAATGGGTAACCAAAAATCAAGGGCTTTTTAGAGGACGTTTTCTAAATTGACAGTGATCTTTTTGATTTGTTTTCATTTGTGTTATTACCCGGAAGCATATTTTTGTCTATTGGATAGGGATAGGACTTGCATTTGGAGAATAACAACCTCATACCCTCAGATGAGAATGTATGCTGGTCTTTTTGAGCATTTCAAATATTTTGGGTGTATTAGAGTTTACTCTCTACATGTCTGATCTCCCCAAGAACTGTGAGCACAGTCTTATATATTTTCAAATTTCCTGGAATCGCAGCAGAGTGCCCTGCAGTTGTTGTTCAGTAAATATTTGCTGTTTGTTTCAGAATTAGTTTTCATCTTTTTTTTTTCTTTTACTATTCAAGGCTTTAAAAAAATATAACCTACATTAGGCAGAAACTTCAAATGCTTTTTATCAGTTGGTGCAGGATTTTCCAATTACTTTGCAAAAAAAAAAAAAAAAAGATACCCAAGGGATAGTTTGGAATTGCCTAGGTTACCAGTGTGGCTTCAAGGATAAACATTTCATTGATGTGAACTTTTCTCTTTATATGTTTTGTGTTTTACTACTTAATAGTACCAGCCTTACACTCCTGAGCCTCAGATATGGGGGATGGGCCAGGGGTACTTAGGGCAAATGAAAGATGCTAGTGCTCTTTGGTGATTTGCCATGGGTGGTTTTCATAAGCTTGCCTGTAGGAGATCAGTTTTTTGGTTTCATAGAAAAGCTGAAGCAGATGTACCTTGTGCTTTTTCAACTCATTTTCAAGCATCCTTGGAAGCCACTCCCTTTTAAAAACTCTAGTCTTCACCTATATACCTTAAATTGGCTTTTCCTGGTATTTGAGCAGAAGCATCCCTGTGTTATACCATTCCCATATTCTTTGTCTTTTCCCAGGTCTGCTTTTTAAGGGAAGGAACTCTAGAAAAAGAGGTGTCAGGGTGTCAGAATTCAAAGAGGTGGGAAGAACAGGAAGCAATAATTTTTACTTAGATATCTTGCATTGGCTTCAGTCATGACAGGGAGCCTCCTGGACTTGTGAGTTCTGGTCTAGCTCCTTGTAAGGGGGGAGAGTTAGATTATTAAATATGTCATAAATGCTGGCAGTTTGATAAGGTGGTCTTCCAGTGATAGAAGAGATAGATATTCTAGTGAGGAGGAAGGGACGCTACTACTGGGGCCCTGCAGGTTACTACTGTAAAGACCTTTGGCCAAAAAGATGGCCCTGAACACTTGAAAGGAATGTGAAGAAAAAGATGACAAGCGTAGTGCAGACAACAAAATTTTCAGATTCTTTATAGAACTAGAATAAAGCACAGTATAGCATTTATCACTGTGGTAAGTCACACATAGAGGAGAGGTTTTTGTAAAGGTAAAGGTTTGTAAAGGTTTCTAAAATGAAAAGTCTCTCTATGAAAACTTTACTCCTAGGATTTCTCATCATGAGGCCTGGCAAGAAATGATTTACTCTTTTTTCCAGATTAAATAGTGAAAAAGAGAGGGAAGACAAAAGGGTGAATGGACTGGGCAATTACTGATAAGTCAGAAGAGATTCTTGAAGGATGCTGAATGAATAGATGTCTGTAGTTGAACAAATTTCATAGGAATGTACCGTGGACTTGCTCTTCTCCAGACCTGTCAAATTTAGGCATCTTCTTGAAGACATCACATCATCAGTTATTATGTTGCAGAAAAGCCATAGCCGTCTTCGGAAGTGGAGATGCAGTTAAAAACTATTTCTGAAGTAGCATATTTTTATAGCTCTATTGTTTTTAGTATAGAGATCGAAATGCTGTGCATTTGCTAAAATGTCTGTAGTCATCAGAGCTGTTCTCACTTGTGTGGAGTGGGGAGAAAATCACAACAGAAGCTAAAAATGATCATATCAGGAGTAGGTATGAGAACTTCCTACTTAATTAGGTTTTAAATGTTATTTGTGAGTTCTAGCATGCATTAAAACATCCTTTCTAAATTTGTAATGTATTGTTAGGTGGTGAGGCTTTGTTGAACTTTTCAAAATTAACTATTTTAACCTAAAGTTTGTTGGATAAATAAATCCTACTATATATATATAATATATTAAGGATTTTATTAATATATTAATATATTAAGGATTCCAAAACATATTTATTTCTACTAACACAAGAGTCCATATAATGCCTAGGGAAGTTGTATTGATGCCTTGGAACCAGTTGGAGAAATTGATAATAATGTAAGCCAGATTTCCTAAATATAAAAAGGAAGTATCTATATTATTCTTTATCACAGTCTTTTAGTCTATTAAATTTATTGTCCTCCAGCATGACTTGTTGGATTGCTTATTCTTAAAGATTTATGTGGGGTTCTTGACTTTTTGGATAGTTTATATTTAAAATTAATGGCATTTTGTCTATAGAAACTTCATGTTATTTGATTCCATCTAATTTTCCCTACCTCTTTTATTTCTCATTTGTCAGTTTAACTTGTTAGGGAACAAAATCTGTTTTTATTCTCTATTTGAGCATTTCTTCCAATATGAGCTTTTTAGTTTTCTGTAACAAGGTAAAAAGAAAATATGTTAATTCCCTTAGTTATTTCATCCTGGAAAGGAAGCTTCCAAATCACTAAAATGATTTTTTAAAAGAACTATTAAGATACAGACTTTAATTGTTAATCCATTATTTCTATGCTATCTCTTTATTTCTTCACAAAATATCTAAGAGTACGCAGAAAGAAAAAGCAGTGAAAGGGCTAGATGGATGCCTGGAATAAGTTTAACACAAATAATGATTAGGTTGACAAGTGATACAAATAATTTAAGAGGATGTCTCTATACTATTCTTAATCTTGGTTTTCAGAAAAGAGAAAATAGTTCTCTAAACAGGAAAAACAAATGTTTCATAACAAATTACATTCTGGTACATACACATACATACATACATACATACATATATATATATGAATATGGAATGAAATTAATTTTTTAAAAAGCGATAATGGTGTTATCATTAAAAAGCAATTTGTTTCCAGGATAGTTGAGTGGTATTTAGGATTAGCTTTATTCCATGCAGAGTATATGCTCTGAAATATCAGTTTTCTTCCATGGAAAGACAGAACTGATCCATTTGCCAGTTGTTTATGATTATAAACATCTGACCAGCTATTTTGTTCTCCCGTCTTCGCCTAACTGATCTAAAATTGAAAGGCAGAAAAATGCTAGTGATCCTAGTCAAGGCACACTATAAATTAAGGTATAAATTAAGGGCATTTATTTTTTAAAAAAATCCCAGAATTTATGGTGTTTTTAGGACAGTTTGAACCAGGACAAAGTTTGGTATAAATCGATTCCTTGATCTTACTGCATATGAATGGCTTTTCAGAGAGGGGGAAGAATGGGATCACAACAGTACACACTGGGAAGGCATCACTGTCCTGTGAGTGACATCAGAGAGTTACTGATAAGATCATGCCCAGGGATTCTTTTTTGAGAGATGTATTTCTATTAATCGACTTCTTTCATTGAGTGATCTGCAGCATCATCTCACTGTACAGATGAGGCTTATTGTGAGGTCATTCTGCAGAGCTGGTCCTTCAAATACATTTTGTGCTTTTACATTCATGTTTGTTTTTATTGCATTTTAATAAGTGGAGGAAATGAACTTCCTGTGACATAGTTAACTTTTAAAAATGTATCTTCTTACTACCAATGGAGGCCTAATTTCCATTATATTCACTCTGCTACAGAAATACTTAATGCCAGGAAGGAGATATTTACTGGAATCCACAAGTCCAGAATTCATCATGATTCAGTGTGAAATCCACTGCCCTTTGCTCCCCACCCCCTCTTGGACTGGAATGAAATGTGCCTTAAACTGAAGTGAAATACATCACATGCAGCAACAGTGGGCCCTCGCTTTGCCTCTATTCCTGGTGTGAAATCGATACACTATCTTTCCTCCTGACCTGTTTCGTGACCTCCATTGCAGCTTTCATGCTGAACAGCAATTGCTTTGAACAGTCTGGGTCTGCTACAGCTCACAAATGATTCTCAGCTTCTGTCTAAAACTGGTGCCGATAACAAAGGCTTGATTTTAAATAATGCAGTTGTAGTCGTCTTCTAATTATGAATTACATGAAAGTGCAAGCTCCTCTATTATTAAACACTTTCAATAGCAGGCACGGTACATGTGCAAGCTGCACATGGGGCTCTGGGGCCTGGGAATCAGGCTTTTCATTTCTCTGCCTAAGTTTGGAGTGTGAGAAAAGGGGGAAGAAGCACGAGGCATATTTACACATTTCATTCATTTCTGTAGTGGAATTTTGTTTGGTACATGGTTGTGTCTTTTTCCGTGTAAGACTTTATGTTTTTCTTATGGGATCAGTTTTAAATATAAGATTATACTTCTACAAGAAAAGACTATTTGACAATTTTTTTATTACTAAAATGGATATTATGAATGAAATTTCAGGGTCAGGCTGTTAGGATTTTGACTTACTTGAAATGATATTAACCAGCAAGAGTATTTCTCATTTCAGTCACTCCATAACTGAATTGGGGAAATAGAAATATCAGATGATGGCATTTTAGTCATCTTCTGGAAGTTATTGAATGGAGGAATTTATTATTTGAAGGAAATAATAGACATTTTTACATATTTTAAGAGAATAGTGTGTAATCAACCAGAGTGTTTTATTTTAGTGGAATAAAAATCATAGGGATAATGGATAGAAGGGGGATTTTTCCAGACATTTGGGAATGAAAGTAGGATCACAACAGATTGGTATACCTTGTAAAATAATAACATATGTGTTATTCTTATGAGTATTTGGTTAAATATTGAAATTCAATTTGTGTCATAATGAGGGGCATATAATCTACAGAATGGCCATATTCTTCAATTGTGCCTTCATGGATTAACACCATGTGCACATCTACATACTAGGAATAATTTACAATTCATAACTTTTATTGCTCATTCCATAGGTTTTGTGGAATCAAAGAAGGAAGGAATGTTAGAGCCCTAAGCTGGTAGCCTTCATCTAACCTGTCTCTAGAAGTTATGTGGCTTTAGCTAAATTTTCTAACATATCCCCACTTTGGTTCTTTCATCTATAAAATATGGTTAGTGAATGAGATTATCTTCTTATATACTTTTTTGTTGCAGATTAGGTAATTATAATACTAATAGTAGCTTTTTCACAAACCTTTTCTTTCTCAGTGACCCTCCCCCAAACATCAGACCTTCTTTAGAACTTTAGCTAGTGCTTGTTATTCGTCCTGATTTCAGAAACTAAGAAATAGTAGGTGAGTTTGTCAGGATGGCACTGGTAAAATATGTCAGAGTAAAAACTGCAACATAGTTGACTCTTAGTTCAAAGCTTACTAAATAGTGACCAAAGTGACAACTTTTTTTGAATATCAGAACTTGAAAGGCAGAGATTTGCTCTTATGTTCCATACTCTTTTCCAGTGCTCAAGTAACGTCTTTATAGTTTAATACAAGTTGACAGTCTCTAGTGATTTGTTATTGTTCCATTTAATGAAAATAATACGTTCTCTTGGGACAATTCAAGGTCAGGTACTTACAGAATAAATTACATTTATAAATGTACAAACATACATACTTCAGTGTACCTGTGGTAGATGAAGAGAACATTCTGAATGTTGCGATACATAGTTATGATGGCTCTTTTATGACACAGCGATTTTCTTATGATGATTTCTTAAAAACATGATGTAACTTGAATTTCTTGAATTTGAACATTGAAAGTCCAACAGTTGAAAGTCCAGTGAACTATCACATTCTTTCCCAAACACATTGTATTTTCTTCTTTTGAATACATGACAGTACCTTTTAAAAGTATTTTCTTCTTCTGAACACATGACAGTACCTTTTAAAAGTGGCCTTATAGCAAACATAGAATATGCATTATTGTGTGTTTCCACATTTATTTCAGGCTGTTTTAAGTCTGGATCCTGTGTCCTAGAAAATTTCTGATTACAGAAGCTTCTCATTATTTCTCCATGTAAGAGAATTCCTGTTGTATTAACTCGTTTTTCATTACATCTGTAGGAATATTTCAATGTACATGTTCCAGATGTTCATGTCAAGGAAAAGAGAGTGGTATTGAAGAGGAAGTTTGTGTCCTAGGTGTTGAATCCTCTACTCCAATCTATACACACATGTATACATAGGGGTGTATTGATATGGCCCATGATAAGAAGAATAAATATGTTCATCCCAGACTTGCCTACCCACCAGGCATGTAAGGAATTTTGAGGTCATTTTTTGTGAAATTTTTATTAAAAAAGTACCATCAAATTGTTAGCAAAAACTTTGCCTAAATAAAACCTTTGACAAAATATCAATCATTGAGACATACCTATTTTTTTGTCATCCTGTTAATTATATTAAATACTGTCTTTATTCTTCCACATGTCACTTCACACATCCATTGTAAACTTGGCCATAGTACATACTTCACATTAGTATTACACTGGTTACACTTTACCAGTCAATTTAAAATTTCTAATTTGAATGTTATTTCTCTTATGAATTTTTCCACCAAAAGAGTAAAACCTGACTATATTTCAGCGGTAATTCAGTTTAAACGTGTTAGGAAAAGGCTTTTATTCATAGCAGTTACTTTGAGACAGATGAGTTCCAGAAGTGTGGGTTGTAGAGACAGAAAAACACAAACTTCTTTACAGAGCCATTTTTTTCCGTTAAAGACGACAGTGCTAATAAATCTTGTTGAATCAAGACCTTGAAAGAAACTGAAAATATGTACAGATCTCAAATATACTCAAGAAAAGTACTTTATATTACCTTGCTGCTGCTGCTTCATAATGTAGTTTTAGTTGAATGTAATCTCCTACGCTCAAATTTATTTTTGAGAAATTGCCACACTGAAAGTTGAAACTGTTTGCATCATTCAAAAAAAGTAGAAGATCAATACTAAAGTTCTCCTATTAGTTGGTACCATCTACTTTACTGTTAAAAGATTTATGATAAGGACACATTTCTAAATATATATTACACACTAGCAGTAGAATAAAACCTTAAAACACGTTTTTATTCAGGGAGAAGAAGGTGGTCTATTTATTATTGAAATGCTACACTAAACTATAATTCAGTGATATTTTATTCCAATTAAATTCTCCTTAGTAGTAATCCTTTTTTATGATAAGCAAAACTTAATAATACAGCATATATTCTCTCCAATGAATTGTTGTGTAACAAGACTTGATGGTAATTCTACCTTTTCCAAAATCTGTTATCAGGCAGTTTATCTTCTAAATAATACTCCTGAGTACCAAAGCTGAAATGTTTTGGCTTCCACCCAAATCAGACTTGAAGAAGCAGATTCTCCAGAGCATTTGCCTAACTCTGTAAATTTAATTGTTATAATGAATAGAATACATGTGTCAAGATTACTTGTGATTTTACCTGTTTACTTCTCTTCCTGAAACAGAGCAACATGACAAGGGCTATTAACTCGAACTGGAATTTGAGGAGAAAAAAAGCACTTAAACACAGTACATGATCATTAAGTATAAACTGTTATAAAGGCCCAATTCCAGTAAATAATCCCAGAGCAGTACAAATTTAAAATTTATTATAAAACAGATTCATAAAGAATTTTAAAACTCCCTAGTATTTGTCTGTAAGACACCAGATATTCAGGTAAAATATTTACAAATCCAAAAGAATATTTTTTAAGAATTTACTTCATATTAATTTAATTACAATATCCTTTCATTCATACATGTGAAAACATGACATTTCTTGAATATGACTTTTTTTTTTTTGAGACAGGGTCTCGCTTTGTAGTTCAGGCTGGCTCTGAGCTCACTATGTAGCCCAGGCAAGCCTCGAACTCAGCAATCCTCCTGTCTCTGCCTCCCGAGTGCTGGGATTACAGGCGTGAGCCACCATGCCTGGCTTGAATATGACTTTTATACACAATGAAAGTCAGTGCAGTACTTAGATTAAATCAATTATTAGTACCACTAGCATCTAAACCAGGCATCAGACAGAGATAATATTCATATTACTTATTTTTGCCACTTATGTAAAAGGCTAGAAAGATAATTGTGGGACAGGTAAAATCTACTATAACTCTTTACCATTAATATTAGTTTTAATAACAAGATGGTCAACATTAAATAACCACTTGTTAATTTGATATGATTTATGAAAGATCATTTTTCTCACTTTTTTTTGAGACAGTCTTGGTATATATTACAGGCAAGCTTTGAACTCACTGTGTAGCCCAGGCTGGCTTGAAGTCATAATAGTGCTCCTGCCTCAGTTTCCTGAATGCTGACCTTACAGGTGTGCACCACCATGCCTCAATATCCTGAATGCTGACCTTAACAGGTGTGCACCACCATGCCCACTTCTTTCCTCCATTAAATTGTGGTTATCTTTCAGTTTTCTTTACCTTTGTACATTTGAATCATAGCAAACATTTTATTTTACTCATTTTTAATAGCAAGAAATACCATACCTTTTGGAATACCTGAACATTTCTTCTAATGGATAGCATGATTATTATTGATTGTGAGCTGACAGATACCTATAACAATAATGACTCACTTTCAGTGATTTCAGAGGAGTGTATGTTGTTTCTATTTTGATTTAATAGCTCCAGGTAAATGGTCCAATTATGATGGCTTTTATCCCAGGTCTCAGAGCTCCTTTTTCTGTTGCTGTACCATTAGCTCTGTCTTGTCCACATACTCAGAGTTGGTTGATGCAACCTGAGGGCAGGAAAAGGTATGGAGGAGCACATACCCACTGCCTTAAGGATCTGGACCTAGAAGTAGTGTTCATTTCTTTTCCTGATTCACTGGGTGGGAACAAGCAGTGTGATGTATCTAGCTGCAAGGGAGGCCTACCCAGGCCTCCCAGGCAATAGTCAGGTCCCAAAGATCAAATAGGCTGTGTTCAAAAGTTGCTTTTTTGGGGGCCGGAGGGTTAGCTCAGTGGTTCTGGCGCCTGCCTCGCAAGCGCAAGGTCCTGAGTTCGATCCCCAGTAACCACATATAATGCTGGGCATGGAGACATGCCCACCAACAATCAACACCGCATACCACAATGCCAGACGTGGTGGCTCACACCTGTAATTCTAGCACTTGGGAGGCAGAGACAGGAGGATTGCTGAGTTCACGGCGGCTTGCCTGGGCACCATAGTGAGCTCAGGGCCAGCCTGAACTAAAAAAAAAAGTTGCTTTTTTATGATAGTAGTTCTAGGAATCAAATCTAGTACCTTGCACATGCTAGCAAGTGTTCTATCACAGAGATATATCCCTGGCTTAGACCATGGTATATTTTCATTTTTAAGATGAACTACTATACAGATTCAATGCAATGCCAATTGAAATTCCAAGGGTATACTTCACAGAGTTAGAGAAAATAATACAAAAATTCATCTGGAAACACAAGAAACCTAGAATAGCAAAAGCAATTCTAAGCAACCATGGCATGGCAGGGGGGTATTACAATCCCCAATTTAAAACTCTACTATAAAGCTGCTGTGATAAAGACTGCATGGTACTGGCAAAGTAACTGACCTGAGGACCAGTGGAATAGATTACAAGACCCAGAAACAACTTTGGATACACTAAGTCACCTTATCTTTGACAAAGGAGGCAAATATCCCCAGTGGAAGAAAGACAGCCTCTTTAACAAATGTTGCTGGAAAAACTGGGCTTTAGCCTGCCAAAAGCTAAAGCTAGACCTATCTCTTTCACCATGCACAAAATTAAACTCACAATGGATATGAGACTTAAACATTAAAACAGAAACAATAATCCTGCTGGAAAACAGGCTAGGTAAAACTCTTGAAGACATTGGCTTAGGCAGAGATTTTATGGATAAAACCTCTGTAGCACAAGAACTAGCAGAAAGAATCAACAAATGGGATCTCATCCTACTGAAAAGCTTCTGCACAGCAAAAGAAGTCACTGGCACTGCTAAAAGGCAACCAACAACATGGGAAAAAATCTTTACTAGCTGTTTATCAGACAAAGGGCTATTATCTACAATATATAAAGAACTCAAACAGATCAGCCTCCCCAAGTTTAAAGACCCAATTCAAAAATGGGCATCTGAAATGAACAGACACTTCTCAGAGGCAGAAGTCAAAGCAGCCAAGAAGCATATGAAGAAATGCTCAACATCTCTGGTCATTCGAGAGATGCAAATGAAAACAACACTGAGATTTCGATTTCATCTTCTCTACAAAGAATGGCCACTATCACAAAATCAACCAAGAATGAATGCTGGCGAGGCAGTGGGGAGAAAGGAACACTTCTCCACTGTTGGTGGGATTGCAGACTTTTGCAACCATTGTGGAGATCCATGTAGAGATTTCTCAGAAAACTAGGACTGGGGTCCCATTTGACCCTGCTATCCCCCTGCTAGGAATATACACAAAAAAATTTAAAAACTCACATTGGAAAACAGATGTACACCCTTGTTCATAGCAGCTCAGTTTGTGATAGCTCAATGCTGGAAACAACCCAAATGCCCATCAACCGGAGAGTGGATAAAGAAGATGTGTTTTTTTTAAAAAATGGAGTATTACTCTGCCATAAAGAATGACAAGATTGATCCATTCAGGTGCAAATGGAGACCACCAGGAGGATATACTAATAAATGAAATCAATAGATCACAGATAGGCAAATTCCGGATCTTCTCTTTGACATGAACACCTGTAGATGCAAATGAGCCCTAGAAAGTATAACAGCTTTTATAGAGTGGGAAATTTCCATAGGAAATTTGGTGTGGGAATGTAATGAGGGGAAGGAATAAATATGATACCAAAAGAAAATAAAAGAGTATGCATAAGAGGGGTGGGGAGGTGTGGGTGGGTAGGGATATGGGTGAAAATGAGAATTAACTTGTGTCATATTCTGGTACAAATTCCCCAGTGTTATATGCGATTGTGAGATGTATATAAATTGTACCAATAAAGAATTCAATTAAAAAAATAAAAAAAGATTGCCTGGAGACATTTTAGTATTTTGTAAGCCTGCTCAGGGTTTTAAATCTTAAAGCATAAATTTTGATTTGTTTTGGTTTACTTCTATGTTAATATTTTCAGAGTACTTTATATTTCTTATTTTATATTTGATCACTGTCATAGATTGATTTAATTAATCTAGCAAGTGACCCAAAGCCTAGACATTATGTATCTCTCATTATGTGCATTTCTGCTAGTGGACAGAAATGTACTGTTACCCTACACTGTGGTGACATCTTGTATTGATGAATCAAGACAGTCTATTCTCAGGGTTTCTTTCTTTTTCTTTTTTTTTTGTTAGGAAAGTGGTTAATCTTAGATCAGTTGAGTTAGAGGATTGCAGAAAAGATTTTCATGATGTGTTATTTGGGTTGATTTATTTTTTCAGCTAAAGTATTTTGAGGGAAGGCTTAACAAAGAGTGGTCTTAAGACTATGTAGCTAATGGTTAAAACAATTGCTTCAATGTACATATATTTCTAAAGGTTTTCAGCTAAACAAGAGAAAATGCCGACTAAGTTGGGATGAATGTTCATAGCCTGTAGACTTAGTTTGTCTTAATCCTTTTAGAAGAGGTGATTCTGGGCTTTGGAAATGTGGACTATAAAGATACCAGCGCAAAAACCATTTTCTACATACTCATTGTGTTTTTGGCTTTTGAACCAGTTTTAGAATCAAAACTCTAAAATGTAAAGTGTATTTTTAACTGTAGGCTAACAAAATCAGACAACTGAGTCTTTATTAAAGTAACTTTTATAGCAGTTGAATAATATGTTGTCCTTTTTGATTTGGGGCAAGTTGAAGTCATGAACTAGATAAGACGTGAAAGGCACATGTTAATTAACCAGGGAAGTAAGAGTCAAGGCAGTGTAAGAGAGAAAATTGTCAAGCTCAAAGACCAGTAGGCATATAGATGTATGGGAATGACAAGCAAACAGTAGGTATGGAAGAATTATGATAAGTGAAGTTGTAGAGATTAGCATGTGCAGCTCAAGATGAGCCTTGCATGCTAAGTGTGGTTCTGGGGAGAATCCAGCTTCTGTCACTATAATACGTTCTTGAGATAATCAACTTATAAAGATAAAAGGCTTAGTTTGTTCCATTTTGGAAGTTTTAGTCCATGGTTTGTTGGCCTCATTGTTTTGGGGCTTGTGGGGAGGCAGAAAAGCTACTTTTGATAGTGGTGTTGGTGATGAATCTAAAGCCAAAAATGGGTAATGATCTAGATAAGGCTACTTATCTGAAGTATGAACAGGACATTGTCTAAGGAGAAGTGATCTTGTGAAGATGCATAGGAGTTCAATTAAAAAGGCTTGGTAACTGCTTGCTAGTGGAGAACAGGAAAGGCCAGTTCTAGATGTGCTGCCTGGGAGAGACTGTGGGCTAGGGAAGTAACTTAGAGGTAGACTGCTTGCCTAGCATGCACAGAATTCTTGGGTTCAACCCCAAGCATGCATGCATGCTTTCATTATAAAATATAGTGAAATAGAAAATATTCAAAGGGAAATGGGGTGTAGGGGTAAGTAACAAGGGCAAGAAAAAATATGATAATAAAAAAAAGGGAAACAAAGCTTAGGTATATAGGGGTGGGGGGATTGTAGGGTGGTTGGGGGAATGAGAAATATGAGAATTAAATTGTGTCATATACTGGTACAAATTCTCAATATTGTATGTGATCATGATGTGTATATATAATGTACCAATAAAGATTCAAATAAAAAATACAGTGAATAGTTATATTTTAAAAAATTGATTGTTCTAAAAGACACATTGCCATTAATCCTCCTGAAAATAGACCCAATTCAAAAATGGGCAACTGAAATGAACAGACACTTCTCAGAGGCAGAAATCAAAGCAGCCAAGAAACATATGAAGAAATGCTCAACATCTCATTCGAGAGATGCAAATGAAAACAACATTGAGATTCCACCTCACTCCACAAAGAATGGCTGCGATCACAAAGTCAACCAATGATAAATGCTGGCGTGGATGTGGGGAGAAGGGAACCCTTCTCCACTGTTGGTGGGATTGCAGACTTGTGCAACCATTGTGGAGATCTGTGTGGAGATTTCTCAGAAAACTAGGACTATGGGTCCCATTTGACCCTGCTATACCCCTGCTGGGAATATACCCAAAAGAACTTAAAAACTCACATTGGAAAGACAGATGTACACCCT
>PVIC010046385.1:0-14262 GCA_004025085.1 Thryonomys swinderianus
TTTTTTGCTTTTTTGAGACAGGGTCTTGCTTTGTAGTTCAGGCTGGCCCTGAGCTCACTATGGTGCCCAGGCAAGCCGCCGTGAACTCAACCATCCTCCTGTCTCTGCCTCCCGAGTGCTGGGATTACAGGCGTGAGCCACCACACCCAGCATTGTGGCATGCTGTGTTGATTGTTGGTGGGCGTGTCTCCACTCCCAGCATTATATGTGGTTACCGGGGATCGAACTCAGGTCCTTGCGCTTGTGAGGCAGGCGCCGGAACCACTGAGCTAACCCTCCGGCCCAACATGCCGTCTTTATAGGTATATGTTACATGAGGGATCACAAGCGATATTTTGTTTTTATTTGGTTGGTTGGTTGTTTTACTTATAGTGCTCTTGGTCAAAACTATAGCCTTATGTAATTAGTTCCAGGAACCTGTCAGTGCATAAGAAATTGTTAAGAAAGATTACCTTAGGAAAGGAATAAATCAAGTTTCTTTCTTGATCCTTGAGAAGGACACAGAGAAATAGAAGGGAATAGAACACATAGGTATAGAAAAGAGTTGGTGATGTAAATTACTGCAGTAAATTCTATTACCAAAAAGACTGAAAACCATTCAAAGGCTTTGACTATGGTAACTTATGTAAGAGTGATGTAATTATAGTGAAGTAGAGGATAGAACAGTAGATCAGGGATAGAAATTCAAATTGTATTAAAACAACTCCTCTTTGATGGACATTTTGTTTGTTTGCAAGATTTAACTATCACCCAATGAGCTGCTATGAACATGGGTTCACATATGTCACTGTGATATGAATCTTTTAATTCTTCCATGTACCTACCTAGCAAGGGAATAGCAGGGTTAAAAGGGACCTCTAATCCAAGTTCTTTGAGGAACCTCCATACTGATCTCCATATAGTTGTACCAGTCTATATTTCCACCAAGGGTGGAGAAGGGTTCCTTTCTCCCCACAGCCTCACCAGCATTTGTTGTTGGTTAATTTCAACATAGCAATCATTCTTTGTGGAATGAGATGGAATGTCAGGGTTGTTTGAATCTGCATAGCTAAATTTTGGAAACAACCAAAATGCTCATCAACTGGAGAGTGGATAAAAAGGTATGTTTTTTCTATAAAAATAGAACATTACTCTGCCATAAAGAATGATAAGTTTGAGTCATTTATATTCAAATGGATGTATCTTCAGGGCATACTTATAAGTGAAATAAGTAGGTCACAGATCTGTAAATATCACATCTTTTCTCTGGTATGAGAAACTGAAGATGTAAATGAGCTCCAGAATATATGGTAGATATTGTGAAATAGAAAATAATCAAAGGGAAATGGGTTGTAGGAGTAAGTAACAAGGGGAAGAAAAACATGATGGTAATAAAAAAGGGAAACAAAGCTTATATATATAGGGGGTGGAAGGTTGTAGGGGTGGGTGGGGGAATAGGAAAAATGAGGATTAAATTGTGTCATATATTGGTACAAATTCTCACTGTTGTGTGTGATCATGATGTATATATATAATGTACCAATAGAGATTCAAATTATAAAAAAAACTCCTTGAGTTTCCTTAATGCTTTCTTAACTGACAGAGTAATCCTTAATATTTCTTTACAAATAGAGATAAGGTTGAGGTTACTAGCATCAATATAAAAATTCAACATCTTTGTGAATAATCTAATATATTATAACCATTACATATGGCATAATGTTGATGATGAGGAGGAGAAGGAGGAGGAGAAAGGACATCTATAAGTTAAACATTTAGCTATTATCATTATATGAGATCAATAAACTATTTATTTTAAAGGCCTCAAAGAAAGACTGACACTATACAATAACTGAGAATTTCAGGAAGGAAAATACATCAAATCAAATGGAAATAAATATGCAACAATAATGAAAAAAGAATAATTTTAAACTATTCCCACTCATAATGTTTGTGTGTATCAATATTATCTTAAATAATAGTAAAGCATACTGTTTCTTGAGTAGAATAACTCATGTAAAAAATATTAGTTTTCTCAAAATTACACATTGAAGGACATCCCAAATCATTATCATAAAGGTCATTTTATTTCTTAAAGTAGAGAAAAATCATTCTGTAATTTAGGTAAACCAGTGTATGAAAACAATTTTAAAAATGTATAAAATGACTCTGAGTTTAAAGTTTGTGGAAAAAATGACACAAAGTTATTGTAATTTAAAAATGAAAATTTAAACCCCAGGAATAAAAGAACTATGATATCAAAAACACAAAATTAATTCATTTTCTAGAAATATACTTAAATACATAAGGCATTTTGGTATATCATAAAGGATCACTTTAAATAATTGCATGAAGTGACTTATTCAGTAAAAATAATGCCAGGGATGTTCAACAATTAACAGAAAAATTTAGGGAACAAATATTAGGTCAAAGAATAATATAGATCCATCAAAAATAATGTTTTACATGTGTATGTACAGTGTAGCAAAATAATTATCCCTAAGCCTGAAACAAGTGAACACTAGAATTTACTTGAATAAAGAGAAGGACTTTTCACAGACAAGACGTTGATGTAGAGATTGCAAAGATGTATGACACATATTATGCAGCCCTAAATAATGATACATTTGAGTCATTTATACTTAAATGGATGTACCTTGAGGACATATTCATAAGTGAAATAAATAAGTCATAGATGTGTAAATACCATATCTTTTCTCTGGTATGAGAAACTAACGATATAACTGAGTTCTAAAATGTATGATAGATATTGTGAAATAGAAACTATTAAAAGGGAAAAGGGGGTAGGGGTAAATAAAGAAGGGAAAGAAAACATTTAAACCATTTGATCATTAAAAAAGAAAATGAAGCTTATGTCTATGGGGGCAGAGGATTGTAGGATGGGCAGCGGAATGGGAAAAAATAAGTATGTTGTGTCATGTACTGGTACTGTCAAACTGTCAATGTTGATTGTGATCATGATGTGTTTATAAAATGCACCAATAAAATCAATTTTAAAAAGATGCATGGAATTTACCAGATGTAAGGATGACTAGGGAAACCTATGGAAAGAATAGTATATTCACCAAGGTGTGCAGGTCCAGTAATTTGGGGAAGTTTGAAACACTGTAAATCTGTTTTATCAGATCACATGAAAGAATTTGTACACCAATTGAAGAATTTTGGTTTTCTTCAGAAAGTTCATGAAGTTACTGAAGGAAGTTAAGAACAGAGTAACATTATGCTTCTAAACAGTCTAACCTGGCAACATTGTGAAGCAACAAAGGAGATAGGAAGGAGACAGTGTCACATAGTTCTTCAAGTAATAGTGCTGAGAATGGAAAGACAGTGAAGTATCAAAGATGGAAGTAAAATCAGTAGAATTTAGAAAGGTTGAGGAGCGGAATGAGATGAAAAATGTAGAAGATAATGATTTTAAAATTAGCCAAACATAGGATCACAGACACACAAGTATGTTTTGGGGAAAATAATTGTTTGAAGACACATTCTGGTAACTGTGGGACAACCAAATAAAGTACACTAGGCATATGGATTAAGCAGCTTGGGCTAAAAATGAGGATTTAGCAGTCATTGACTTGAAATCATCCAACACCGAGAAATAAGTAAGAGAGCAAGAATTTAAAAGTCTGAAAAATATCATGAAGGAACAAATAAGGAAGTCAAAGAGGAGTCTAGAAGGAAACAAAATGTAAAAAACCAAAGGAATTGAGAGTTTTTAAAGAAGTTGTCAGTGGTGTCAGAAAAAGAAGAAAAGTCAGATGTGAAATGGTTTATGAAGCCAGCTTGAGGTATGCTTGCTTCTGATGTGTGGGAGGCCAAGGCAGAAGGGTTGTACTTCGTGAACCAGCCTGAGAGATAAGGATTTAGCAAATCTTGATCATAATGTATTTAAAATATACCAACAAATTCAATTTATTATAAAATAAAATATAAAAGGTCTGGGGACATATCTCTGTAGGAAGGTCTGAGGTTCAATCCCCAGTAATCAAGAGAAAAAAGAGGAAGAAAAGAAATGGCTAGTGAATTGAACTGTAGATTTTCCATTAAGATTTTAGATTTCACAGGAAAGGACTGATAAGAATATAGGGCCCAAAGTTAGCTTTTAGTTAAGGATCAAATGAGAGATGACAAAGTGGAGATAGAAATATTCTTTCAGAAACACCAGATGTTAAAAAAAGTGGAAGGTCATAAAATTAAATTCCAAAAAAATTACTATTTAAGCCCATCTACCACATTTTCATGGTGCTATAAATATTCTTAAACATTTATATACAGCAGTCACTTAGTCTTTTTAGTTTCCAAGAAGATGAATTTAAATAGTGGCTTATTTTCTTTCTTTTCCTGCCTTGTCCAGAGAGAATAAGAAGGAAAGGGAAATAGGGCACATATTATTAAAATTACTTCTGTTATTATCCATTTAAAATTTACTGATACAAAATCTTACATTTATTTGACATGTTTACTGGACACTAAGTATGTGTGTGGGAGTGTACTTGGCCTTAGAAAGACAGAAAAAAATGTGTATAGCAGTGTAAAGTGATATTTCTAATTCATTATATATATTAATGTATATAAAATATAATATATTGTTTATTAATAATGTTACAATTCATCATATTATACCTAATAAATAGTATATAAAGATGGTGCATAATTGTGAGACAGGCAATTTTCTCCCTAAAGTAGCCATATACTCTTAATTCATAAACCCTTTCAAATGCTTTTTTAAAAAAATCTTTGAAGAGCTGGGCTGGAGGGTTAGCTCAGTGGTTCTGGCGCCTGCCTCACAAGCGCAATGTCCTGAGTTCGATCCCTGGTAACCACATACAATGCTGGACGTGGAGACTCACGCCCACCAACAATCAATACCACATACCACAGTGCCGGGTGTGGTGGCTCACGCCTGTCATCCCAGCACTCGGGAGGCAGAGACAGGAGGATTGCTGAGTTCGAGGCTTGCCTGGGCTCCATAGTGAGCTCAGGGCCAGCCTGAACTACAAAGTGAGACCCTGTCTCAAAAGAAAAAAAAAAAATCACAGTTCATGGGCTAGGGATGTAGTTAAATGATGCCACCACCTGCCTGGCAAGTGCAAGGTCCTGTGTTCCATCCTCATTTATGCTGGAAAAAAAAAAATCCCAAATCACAATGCGCCTTGTATCTGTATGTATCAAGTATTAAAAGGGCAACAGAACTACCAGGAATTTCTCAGTTATCCACAATTTGATCATCCCAGGGTGATGAAGAATGAAAAACTTAAAGTAAAGACTTGAAAAGTGAGTGGGAATCTCAGAATTGGGTTACAGGTTAATATAAGGCTTCAAAGGAATATACTGTAAATTGAGATGAAACTACAAACTTTTCTTACTAATATTCTGCCATGTTTCAGAAAAATGAATTTCTCACAGGTTTTAGAAATATAATATGACCTCAACCTACCAATACTTGAGTTTTCCTCATGTGCTCCAGTCTCCTCAAAGAGCAACTAGAAATTGAATAAACTGGACAGTTTAAGTAAGAATAATTATTTTGTCTTAGGGCAAAAAAATGAAAGTGGTCATTTTTTCTGTTATGTGCCTCCTATATGAAAATATGATAAGACTAGGAAGAAAGTTTCTCAACTTTGGAATTTAAGTATAATTCACTATCTTTTCTAATAAATAAGTACATTTTCTTGTGTATGTGCTATTTTAAAAAGATAAAGCTAGTAGTGGCAAGGCAAAATAGAAGAAATAAAAATGAGGCAAAAAGTAATGTTGGAAAAATAAGCATCAAACTATTAGATGTCAAATGTGCCAAGTTAGTAGTATCACAACATCAGGGAATGAAGTCATAGATCAAAGGAGGAAGTTAGGAGATTTTTATTGGAAATAAAGACATGGAGAAAGATCATTGCTCCTCATTTTGCAGGAAAGGTCCCAAATGGGTGGTCACAAAGGGACTTTTCAGGATAATTTATACAGCAAAGTCACAATGAAGATACATTGTGGGCCAGACTACAACCAACCAATAGTACAAATATAGCTCTTTAGTTAATATTGATCCAATACAGAAATTAATCACATATCAAGAGTACATAGGAAGAACAGCAGCATATTTGGAAAAGGATAGGTCCAAACTGAGCATCTGATGACTAGAAGAAATTACTGATTCAAGGGGTGCTAATTATGTATAATCTCGTTATTATTTATCCCTTAGGGAGGTCTGCAGGCCTGGCCATTGCATTTTGATTTTAAAAACTGGCCTTGTTTGTATTTGCCTCCAGTCACAATTCTGATGTCTTTATTTTTTTGTGCTGGCTCGCTTGAGGGCCCAGTCCCTCTGTAACTGTGTATTAATTTTAATCTAATTTAGCCATCTATAATATCTACCCTCTGAAAAGGAATGCATAATTGCAAGTAAGGGAGAGTGGATACAACTTAAATATAGGTGCTTCAAGCTGAAGAGAATCAGTGTAGGGAGAGTCGAGTTAGGGCCCTTCTCCAGAGAGCTAATCTTAAGTGTCTTGGATAGGAGTCATGTTGGGTTTTAGCAGTTTACAGACTCTTTCAGAAGGTTCATCTAGTGGGCCTCAATAAAAGAAATCCAGCATGTTTATCATTGGTTCTATTTGCATGATCACTTGAAGTTTGACTGCTTCTAGGTGAGGAAAAACAAATTTTAGTTAGAGATTAAACATCCATGATGAAAGTGTAAACACTGGAATGGAAAGATGGACTAGGAAAGGATTAAGATCCAGACAACATTCTTAAGGGATTGGAGTAGTTCAGAACCCTTCAAAATTACATATACACTTCAGCAGTTCATTGTAGTAATTAATTTCTGGAAGCTAATATCTATCACTTTGATTATCTCTTGTAATTATAGAAGTCAAAGGTAACATACTAATGTCATGAGTTTTCAATAAATATAGTATTAAATATTTATGTACTTTTTTCCTGATGTGTACATACTTTTGGTAGACTCTGTATTGTGACTATCTGGGTTCTAGATTTGGCTGCTATTTTTAATTCTTTTCTCACATAATATGAATTAAAGACAAGTTTTACCTATTAATGCACAAATATCTCTAGTTTTAGCTGTAGTTCTGAAGCACAAATTTAGCTAAGGAATTTAAATACTCTTGCTGAACTTCTATAGCTGCTGTTGTAGCTTTTTAGAGTCATTCAACCATAATAGTGGTCAGCCACAGGTATATGTAGATACTGTTCATAGGGGTCAAGTGCTGGAGCTCCTTTTCTGTGGCTAGCCTCTATTACTATTATCCTCTATATATCTTTTTGATTATACCTTTCTGTTGGGTGTTTCAGACTAAGTTAAAGAAATATCTATGCTAATCACAATTAATCTTTTGCTATATATAAAAAGGTCAGTGAAGGTTCTTCAGGGGTTACTTTTGGGAACATTACAGAGCCTCTAAGCTCCTCTTATCTGTATCAGCTGCCAAGATAGGTCACACACTTACTTGATTCTGTGGCTTCCCATAGAAGTATGGGAGAAGTTTTTATGGTGACCCTACTTTTTAGCATGCTATACATTGCTTGACTCCTGTTCTCTGGGGTTCAGCAATTTCTGTTCAGGCGATTAGGTGGCTCACCAGAGGTGTAGGATTCTGTATGCATGTTTTCTCATGTTGGGTGTCCTTGTTGGACTTGGTGAGCTATGGCTGAACTATTAGCTGTGCTCTTATTCATTATGTTTTTTAACTTTGGTCCCCAACTCTCATTTGTTAAACACAAAAGAAATTAGTTATACCATTATTACAGCGAGAGCAGTAGTTTAATATTACATTTCTGTCTAGATTCAAGCACCTTAAAATATATGACTAAAAAATCATTATTTTTACTAGTCATGGTTGTTTTAGACAGTGAATTCCCATAGAATACTAACAAATAGCAATTATATATATATACTTTTTCTGACACAGGGTCTCGCTTTGTAGTTCAGGCTGGCCCTGAGATCACTATGTGGCCATGGCAAGCCTCAAACTCAGCAATCTTCCTGCCTCTGCCTCCCCAAGTGCTGGGATTACAGGTGTTAGCCACCACACCCTGCGCTGTGGTGTGTGGTACAGATTGCTAGTGACTGTGAGTCACCACTCCGGGTATTGCTCTATGTGGTTATCAGGGGCCGGATCCACTGAGCTAAATCTCTGGCTCTTCCCCAAATATTCTAATAATATCTAACAGTTTGGGGAATAAAGCATAGCAGAGAAAGTCTTAAGTATCTCAATTTTATTTTACTTAAATTTTAAGTTTTTATTAATATAATTATACTATAATACAATTTATTAATATAATTATATTATATACAATATAAGCATATTGTATTATTATACATTATAACATATATATTATAATAATATTATAATTATATTATATATAATATAATATAATTTACTAATATAATTATACATTCAATGCAATTGTAAGAACATTTCCAAGTTTAAATCTCCAGGACCATAAAACACCAATAATTTCAAGTTTCTCTCGTGGTAATATTTCACAAAAGTACATATATTGACATTGAAAAGTAAAATTCATATATTATTCAGGTTATCAGTTCTATCAGTAATCTTTTGTGTGTCCATGTCTTTACATGTGTGTGTTTAGTTCTGTTGCATTTTATAACCTTGAAAATGATACTACTAGATATTCTGGGAAAAGTTTTCAATTAGCAATAATCGCGCCTCGGATAAACCTCACTGGCTACGATACTGCCACTGTGCAAAGCTATACTACTAGATATTCTGTATCAGTGACTGAGTAGGACCACTAACTGTATCCTGTTTCTCCTCTAATGTTGTGTTTCTTTCAAATTTTACTGCCCTAATGGACTCTATGGGAACATCACTTCTCGATCTTTAAACTTAGTCTGAAGAAAGGAATCTGCCTATCACTTCAAATGCTATGCGAAAAGCCCTACGGTGGCTCTGGTGACAACAGTGGGCTCAGAGTCTCTCTCTCTCTCTCTTTTTTTTTTTTTTTGAGAAAGGGTCTTGCTCTGTAGTTCAGGCTGGCCCTGAGCTCACTATGTAGCCCAGGCAAGCCTCGAACTCAGCAGTCCTCCTGTCTCTGCCTCCCGAGTGCTGGGATTACAGGCGTGAGCCACAACGCCCGGCACTGTATGTGGTTACCGGGATCGAACTCAGGGCCTTGCGCTTGCGAGGCAGGTGCTGGAACCACTGAGCTAAATCTCCAGCCCTCAGAGTCTCTTTTTCGTTCTGTTTTTGATTTTCCGAGGATCGGGTATCGAACTCACGACCTTCTAGTTTTTTGTTGTTGTTGTTGTTGTTTCTTTTTTTTGAGACAGGTCTCGCTTTGTAGTTCAGGCTGGCTCTGAGCTTCACTATGTAGTCCAGGCAAGCCTGGAACTCAGCAATCCTCCTGTCTCTGCCTCCCGAGTGCTGGGATTACAGGCGTGAGCTACCACGCCCGGCACGACCTTCTAGTTTTTTTTTTTTTTTTTTGCTTTTTGGAGACAGGGTCTCGCTTTGTAGTTCAGGCTGGCCCTGAGCTCACTATGGTGCCCAGGCAAGCCGCCGCAAACTCAGCAATCCTCCC
Organism: Thryonomys swinderianus; assembly: GCA_004025085.1. Classification (NCBI taxonomy): domain Eukaryota; kingdom Metazoa; phylum Chordata; class Mammalia; order Rodentia; family Thryonomyidae; genus Thryonomys; species Thryonomys swinderianus. The sequence goes on from PVIC010046385.1 coordinate 9,562, forward strand.
GTCTCTGCCTCCTGAGTGCTGGGATGACAGGCGTGAGCCAACACGCCCAGCATTATATGTGGTAACCGGGGATCGAACTCAGGTCCTTACAGCTTGCGAGGCAGGCGCCGGAACCACTGAGCCAACCCTCCGGCCCACGACCTTCTAGTTTTAATGCAGGCAGCGGTGCCCCTACACGAAATCCGTGACCGCGCCCCCCCTACCTTTCAGTCGAAGGTTCTAAGGCTTGACCCACCCACTTTTGCACTAGTGGCCAATGGGAGCACGCGGCTTTGGCAGAGCCAATAGAAGCAGGGCCAGTGCGCCTGCGCGCCTATAGTGACGTGAGCGTCTCTGACCTTGGTCTCACAGTAGGCCAGCGGTCAAACCTGGCTGAGCTTGTCTTGATTCCGGGTTAAGCGGGCAACGATTTGCTGGCTACCCAAAGGAGAAAACGATGTCCAGGAAGTGCCCAAGATGTTCTGTAGTTCCTTGCGACCCAGACAGCATAAAGGAAGAAGTTGGACTCGTGATAAACCCGTTAGAATTCAGGTTCTGTAACGCGGTGGCGGACAACGTCTATCGACTCTCAATTACTGTTCAGAACATCGGCAGATGGAGCAGAAAACTTCTCTTTCTCGGACCGAACAAATCACAGGTAACATACGAAGGGGGGCTGGGGCTCCAAAACGCATCCTTCCCTGGACACTGCTCATGGTTTCCTGAAGTAGATTATGGGCTTCTGAGGAGGGGGTGGGGTGGGTTGGACTTCCTGGACTTTGGGAATTTAGGGGTGTGGGTAAAGTTTGCTCTGTTTTCTCTTTTGTTTGAAATCAGGATATGGGGAGAGTAGGGTGGGGGAAATTTTCATCTTAATCTGGGAAGAAGAGAAGGTTTTGTAGGACTTGGCTTTTAACAATTCCATATCCCTGTGCCGTGAGTCATAATTCTCTCGTTGCCTTGAACAGCGTGAAGCTACTTTTTGAATCATAAAGTGCCTGATATCCTTAAGAACTGTAGAAACAATGGAAAGTTTTACTATTTCATGTTTTAGCGAATATTTGTTGAGCACATACTATGTAATAGGCATTGGGGTAAGGGATAGTGATTGGAGAATGCCCTTCTCTCACAGGATTTAGACACAGGTGGAGGCACTTTGTACAGGTCTAACCACCAAAAGAATTAATGTTCTAAGACACTGTCCCTACCTTCTAACCTCAGAGTGGATGGAATTTGATCTCTTGTCTCTCATTTTAGTTCACGTGTTAATGAATGGCTGTCAGTTCACAAGATTTTGATGCAGAAAGTGTGATGTTTTGATATGTAAATGAAAAATTTCAGAAGCTATTTCTAGTGGCACATTACATTGAATACACAGGGATTAATATAAAAGAAGTCAGTCATTGGTACATTAATTTATATATATTTGTACATACATATACAAACCTATGTTAATGATTTAAGAGGGCCATGAGAAAAAGGATTTTCATTTTTTGTTTTCTACTAGGTATTACTTACACTGAAAACAGGTCTCAGAAGTGAATCTTGTTCAATTTATATACGTGCACATAGCCACAGAACTTTTACTTGTACCACATCGTAGAATATATTCAACACAATAGCTGGAGTAATCACCCCATGGAAGTTGCACTTTTGCCTTTTCTTGATTTTTGCACAAATGCATTAATGGTTTTTGTAGTTGAGTGTTTTATGAAATAATACATTTCAAAAAATTGTTAAATCTAAAAGTTCCTTATCACTCAAGATAACTGTAAAATTAGTAAAATGTTTATTATTTCACTGCCTTGAGACGTAACTATTGACCAGTTGAATGCATAACTGCAAATACTTCCTTTTGAAACTCAAGCTGGCAATGATTCTTAAATGTAGGAAATACTACCTTATGGACATTTAGGAGACACTTGTTTGGATGTTTCATGTATAAGTGAGAAGAAAAGTGACATAAAATTTGGGTCATTTGGATCTAGAGTGATAATGGAAAATTCAGACCAGTCTTTACACTGACAAGACAATAGCTAGATATGCTTCTAATTAGAAGTCAGTACCAGTGTGACTCTGTTGTTGTTGTTAGCTAATCGTATAAACCGCTAATCCTTCATACATATAAAGTGAATTAGGAAGGAAATGAATGACAGTGAGACGCATGGTAAAAGTAGCAATGCAAAGTGGTTGGCATTTGAATCCTTGCATGGTTTCAATGTGATCTCTATTGGATAATGGATGAAGGCCATTGTTACTGATTCACTGTGGAGGAGAAAAATTAACTTTCATGGTCAAATAAATAAATAAATATATTTTTGTTCGTTTTGTTTTGTTTTTAAGAAAGGGTCTCACTTTGTAGCTCAGGCTGGCCCTGAGCTCACTGTGTAGCCTAGGTAAGCCTTGAACTCAGCAATCCTCATCTCTGCCCCCCAAGTGGTGGGATTACAGGCTTGAGCCACCATGCCTGGCAGTGTCGTATGTGGTACTGATTGCTGGTGGGCATGAGTCATCATGCCCGGTGTTGTGAACCATGGACCTTCCGCTTACTAGGCAGGCGCCTGAACCACTAAGCTAAATCTCTGGCACATGTGTTAGTTGTTCTTTACAGGTTACCAGTTTTTTCCTCTATATGCTCAAATCCTTAATGTGAACCTCAGAAAATATTAAAAGTGTTTTAAGTGAGATAATAGATTCAGAAGGCTTGATAGCTCTTACATCCTCAGAAGAGATTAGTCTGCTGTCTTCATAGAGGTAGCAAGTGTTTTTCTAGAACAAAATTGCTTGTCTTCTTTGATCTATTCCTTGTTTATAGTTTCTCCAATTTATGAAGCCTACATACCCATGCATAAAGTGTAGAAACTACTACATGCAATGTACTCTATACACATGCATCTATCCATGCATATATTCAGGAACAAACTCTGGAAATCTATCACACAACTAGATGATTATATTTAATAATAATGTAATATATACATTAAAGTTGTTATAGAATTATAAATATACCTACTACAGAAAATTACAAATGTGTAAGGAGATGTGTATGTCAAATAGCTTTATTTACTTATTCCACAATGTATGCATGTATTAGAACATCATATTGTACCCACCTAAATATATATACAATTATTTTTGTTAAACATAAAATTAAAATAAGAATTTTTCCTTTTAGGACAGGAACAAGGAATATATTCTGATAATAATGTTTATTTCATACTATAGTTGCTCATTTTACTATCTTATAAGGAGTTAAGATATATAATTTGGAGTCTGGGGCTACGGTTCAGTTGCATACCATTTGCCTAATATATTCTAGGTTCATTTCCCAGTATACCCCCTATACAGACAGATACATAATTTGATTCTTTTTTTCCTCCATTGAAGTTCAAATTGTTAATGAAGGGTGCAGAGCGACAGCTTGCTTCTGGGCTTCGGTTGATAGTTACAATGCAGTATCATCCTGATGCAGATGAAGATACCTGTGATTCACTACTTATTGTAGCAGAAGATAAAGCTATAACAATTCCTGTATATGGGTAGGTAATCTTTATTTTTAATGCTGATGTTTTTAACAGTTCAAATAAAATAAGGGTCAGACTAATCTGTATTTTCTCTGATTTGTATCTGTAGTTTATAGATGAACTTAAGTGAATTTTTAAAAAACAACTGTAGAGTTTCTTACACATGGAAACCTCATTCTCTTTTTAATCAGATATCTTATGCACCATACAACTGAATGAATTATTAATTGAATTTTTGCAACATCATAGTTGTTTGATTTTAAAAATAGCTTATATACGTAGGGGGAGGGGAGATTGTAGGATGGGCGGGGAATGGGAAAAATGACAAGTGTCATATACTGGTACAAATTCTCAATGTCGAGTGTAATCATTATTTGTATATAAAATGTACCAATACAATTATTTAAAAAAATAAAACAGTATTACCATATTCACTTAAATTTTAATTAAAACATGTTTGGCTTAAAAATCAAAACTGCTGTTTTAAGATTGGTTGAAGAATGTGGACAGTTATAATGAGTATTAAACAGATGAACTAAGTCATGATGTACTTGACTTTGATAGAAATATTCATTTGATTAATTTTTCTTTTTGTACTGAAAGTATGTTTCTGTTTTTTTATAAAGTTATGTTAGTTAATAATAAAACTTAAAGTGTTTTATATGTGTATTTTTGCATTCATAAGCCTCTTTTTCCCTCAGCAAAGTATGATTTTATAGAGATTATTCATTTGTTTGTATTTAGCCAATGGCCACAGAGTTAATGTGAAATATTTTGTTTATTATATAGTATTTGACAAATATGTTTTCATAGTTTCCCAATTTTTTATTCATGTAAGCTAAATTTACAGCTGCAAATATTTTGGTTCTTCATTATTGAGTTGTGATTTAGTACACCTTTCCATTCTGCATAGGAATCAAAAGAGTTGACACGTGATAAGAAAGCTATTAACCTATTATGAATATTTAATTTACATTTTAAAATTTAAGTAGAACCTTTTTTTTTTTTTTTTTTTGCTTTTTGGAGACAGGGTCTCACTTTGTAGTTCAGGCTGGTCCTGAGCTCACTATGGTGCCCAGGCAAGCCGCCGCGAACTCAGCAATCCTCCCGTCTCTGCCTCCCGAGAGCTGGGATTACAGGCGTGAGCCACCACGCCCAGCATTATATGTGGTAACCGGGGATCGAACTCAGGTCCTTG
>PVIC010046386.1:0-14266 GCA_004025085.1 Thryonomys swinderianus
TTGTGTCTCTTATTTTAAGATCTCACTAAGTTGCTTAACTTGAGGCAAGACCTGAAATTGGGACCCATTTGCCTCAGTATCTCACAGTACTGAGATTATAGAGATATATCATCATCCCCAGCTCAAGAGACCTTTTTTATCTTTATTAATACATTGTATATACACATCATGGTCCCATTCAATATTGGGAATTTGTATACAAGAGATTTTTTAATGCCTTGTTATACCATATAAATCATTATTCTCACTATAAAAACAATGGAAATCTACCTGGATTCACTTTATTTCTACTTTACACATTTACATTCCTTAAAGAAATGGCACAGATCTAGTGTGTTGTCTCCAAGATAATAGATGACCTTTGACTCTCATAGACAGTGCAAGTTTCCAGCTCTGTGTTTCCACAATTATGGATTAAATTACACCAACCTTTTTCAGGCTCTTTCATAAGCTCTGGGAGCTGATCATATAGTGTCACTAGAATGGACTTCTGAGAATCCTCTTCATTATTTTTACATCTTTATTAGAGGGTGAAGATTGAACACAAGACTAATAAATGCCTGATGAGTGATGTGTGTGAAGGTGAGATTGTGTTTTTCTTCCCATGTATTTCTCTCTGGATTATTTATTCTTTTCTAACAAGTAACTTTCAAATCATGGTGCTGTAGTTTAGATTTAGTTTTGACTTAAGATATAAAACCAGGTCCATATACCTTTTTATACACATTCTATTAAGATCTGTTATATACTATATGCTTTATAAATTTAATTTGTAAAATTTGAAGTTTTTGGTATATTCAGAGTTGCACAGTCATATGCACAGTCTTGCAATGCTCTCATCACTCCGGAAAGGAAGGCTGCTTTGCATTTCCGCCTGCCCTGCAGCTCCAGGCTAGGAGATCCATTTTCATTCTTTTTCAAGTGGCTAGTCAGTCTTATTACAAATAATATTGTATCCCTATAAAAATCAATTGATAGGGGCCGGAGGGTTAGCTCAGTGGTTCCGGCGCCTGCCTCGCAAGCGGAAGGACCTGAGTTCGATCCCCGGTTACCACATATAATGCTGGGCATGGTGGCTCACGCCTGTAATCCCAGCACTCGGGAGGCAGAGACAAGAGGATTGCTGAGTTCGCGGCGGCTTGCCTGGGCACCATAGTGAGCTCAGGGCCAGCCTGAACTACAAAGCAAGACCCTGTCTCCAAAAAGCAAAAAAAAAAAAAAAAATCAATTGATAACAAGGGGGAGGATTTGCTTTTGGACTCCCAGTTCCATTCTGTTGATATACATCCTCATATAATAGCATGGTATCTTTAATATGTCTTTGCTCTCAATTTGGAAATCACACAGCATGAATCCTCTGTCTCCTTCAAGATGGCTTTGGCTACTGTGGGCCTTACATTTCCATCTGAATTTTTAGACTAGACTTCTACCAAGAAGACAATCATTATTATTATTATTATTATTATTATTATTATTATTATTATTTATTATTTGAGACAGGGTCTCGCTTTGTAGTTCAGGCTGGCTCTGAGCTCACTATGTAGCCTAGGCAAGCTTCAAACTCAGCAATCCTCCTGCCTCTGCCTCCCGAGTGCTGGGATTACAGGCATGAGCCACCACACCAGGCACTGTGGTATGTGGTGTTGATTGCTGGTAGGCGTGAGTCTCCACGCCCAGCAGTGTATGTGGTTACCGGGAATTGAACTCAGGACCTTGCGCTTGCAAGGCAGGCGCTAGAACCACTGAGCTAACCCTCTGGCCCAACAATCATTATTTTCAATTTGATTTTTTTTATTCATTGAGTTTATTTTTAGGTATCCATTAGGATCACACTCATCATTGATAATTTATACCTGTATATGATATATCTTGATTCTTATTTTTTCCTATTTCCCTCTTCTCCCTTTAGGCCCTCTATCCCCATATACATAAGTTATGTTTCCGTCTTCCTCCTTTAACTTCCCAACTTGAAACTATTATGAAGCCACTATGATAAAAAAAAAAAAGCATAGCAATGGCAAAGAAACATACCTAAAGATCAATGGAACAGATTAGAAGATGCAGAACAACTCCCGACATACTAAGCCATCTCATCTTTGACAAAGGAACCAAACACCCTCTATGGAGGAAAGACAGCCTCTTAAATAAATGATGCTGGAAAAACTAGGTTTCACTCTGCCAAAGATCAAAGTTAGATCTATATCTTTTGCAAACTAAAATCGAAGTGAATTACAGACCTAAATACTAAAGCAGAAGCACTAAAGCTGCTGTAATCATTATTTTTGTGTTGTGTTTGACTTTTAAGTCAATTTGGGGAAATATTTCACCATCATATTGAGAATCCCAATCCATGAATAATGAAACATCCATTTACTTAGGCCTTCAGTTTAATTAACACTGATTATTTTCAACAATATTTTGTAATTTCCAGAGTACACATTTTGCACTTCTTTTGTTAAGATTTTCTGCTTTGTTTTGTTTTGCTTTGTTATTTTCATTTTTGATATAATGGAAAATGGAATTGCTTTTGTTCATTTCTAGTAAACAGAACTACGGCTGGTTTATTTGAATAAAGAGTCTCATCAGCAGTGGACTAGAAATCAAACAGATCAAATGATGCTCTATTGTTTTGGCCAGGAAATCATCATTGTTTTCTTGTGTTCCTCATTTGGTTCTCTGTAATCCTCATGCTAGGTGGAAGGCTCCTGCCTTCTGCTTTATCAATATCGAATATAAATTTATAATTAGCCTTCACTTACTCAAAATTCAGAATCTGTCATCTTTATACAAAATTTACATTTCTAGAGATCCACAAACTATTGTACCTGATTCTTCACACCACGAATTAAGAGAGGTCTTTTCTTCCAGTGTGGGTCTACTGTGTGCCTGACTTACACACAGCACGCCGTGCTGAGTGTCTGACTTACAAGAGTGGTCCCACTCCACAGAGCTAGGGAGAGAGGGATGTTCTTGGTGTGTTGGTGACAGTGCTCAGCTGCTTATTAGAAATAATTATTAGCATCTTTTTCCAATTCGGTGTTGATTGGTGTCACACTGCGAGCTCTCAATTGGTCACAGTGAGAATGTTTACACCACAAAAATCGGCAGGTGTTATGAATCCGTTGTCTTTTAGAGGCAATTGTTAAATATTAATGGTCTTACCAATGTTCATGAGTAAGTTTTTCTCTGCATGTCCTTCATTATTGCTGTACAAAGAGTGACTGCAGTCCTTTCTGGATTTCAAATGGCCTTTTCAAGTCTATTTTCATGTAAGCAAGAAGCAAGCTTTGCAAACCATAAAAACAAGCACAAATAAAAGGGACAGGAACAGAACTTTGGTTTAACATTTGTCTACTGCTGAAAAGTTTGTGAAAATCTTCAACAGAATTGAGCCAGATCAAATGTGATTATAATGTGCCCTTGCCCAGCATGTGATGACTGTACACGGAAGAAGCCAGTGGAGAAGTACATTTTACACTATGCTTTCCCATCAAAGAAGCAATACTTACTTTCAATAAAAATGACATTTAAAGAAACTAAACATACAACTAAGGTTGCACATTCAACATTATGTTAGTTATTTCTCACTCATTACTGAGACAAAATACCCAACATCCAAAGTTCAAGGAGAAATGATTTATTTAGCTCAGTTTGCAGAGATTTTAGGCCATGTTTGCCTGGTTTCCAGGCAAAATGCTACATGGCAAAGGAGCAACAGTTCTTGCTGAAGGAAGATAGCTAAAACAACAAGAGATGACCACAGCATCTTCCTACCTCTTATATTTTATCCAGACAATTTAACAGGGGCAGTACTCACACCCTTAATCCTTGTGCCCTTGAGCCTAGTACTGTACTATGAATCAGTTACACTCTCTAGATCCAGACACCTCAGTGAAAGCCCCACCCATGACTGCACAGACTTTGAGGGACATCTAGACACAGCCTTAACACTACAACATTGCAACCCACAAAACAAAATAATTCATGCTAATGAAAATTTCCAAGCCAAAGGTTATCTAACCAAAAATAATCACTGTTATCAGGAAAAGTGTTTTTAAAAGGAAATTATCTTCCTGAAAATCCCCTCCCCAATTGCCACCACCAACAAAAAGTTATATCCAAAGAATGAGAAGAAAATTTAAAAAGCAAAAGAATCCTGAAAGATGTCATTTTCCCTTTGCATAATCTTGAGCCTCCCAACAATCCAAAGCTTGAAGATTTTCCAGCAAAAATAATAATAAATACAACTGACTGGAGTAGATGAGGGCCTCTAGCTGGGTGAGATCCACTCCCATGATGAGGAAAACTGCCCACACTGGAAAGGAGGGGGTGTGTACTAAAAACACCTGGGTGGATTGATCACTCTCTTAAACAGTTTGAAGACATCTCTATCAATCATGTGATAAGTGTCTTTGTCTCAGGGAGTCACTGTTCCTGAGGGAACATTACTTCTACATGGAATAGAGGTGGGAGACAAATGGAACACTGCTGGATTAGATGACCACCTATATTTGCTCCATTCTGTAAAAACTGCTTTCAGCTGAAATTTAATTTCTGTTCATGGACTACTATTCTCTCAGTGGTGTTTGCCAATCAATGCAGGAAGCAAACAGCTGTGCAAATATTGAAAACAAATCACTCTGCAAATGAATCAGATGACAGAAGAGAGTAAAATTATTTGCTCTGGAATGTACCTGAAATTTAGATGTATTTCTTGTTGCTATGTGACAATTCCATCAATGAACTCCAAATCTATAAATTAGATTTAAAATTCCCCATTTACATTTTTTTAAGTATCCCTACAACAGGCTTGGGATTAAGACCATTTCATCTCTGAGAAACTAGATGAACTGATTTCCTTTCTACAGGAATTACCACTGAATAGTAGGAGAACCCATCTTGTAAGATTACTTTGTCCTAGCTATTTAAATATTAAAGCAGGTTTTCAGAAGAGTAGTTTTTAGTAGTTGCTTTTTCTATCCAGGATAGTTTACTGCACACACACACACACACACTCTGATACAGTGGTGCACCAATAAAAACTTAACAAGTGGCTCCTCAGAGAGGGAAATGTCATGATTTGTTATGCCAAGTTCCATGTTATAAATTTCTCTAGCTGCTTGAAACTATCACCACGAACTCAGCAGACTCACTCTGAAAAGAGATGTATGCAATTGGGTTTCTTGAGGTGAGGAGAAGTGGCTCTAACACTCAACTGCCCTACCGCCTCCACATGACGTGAATATACGCAGATGTGTCAAGCAAAAATATGTCACATAGGATATGCAGCATATATAGCTCATCAAAATTTAGTCGTGAGTCATTTTGCTTTAAAATCATGTTTTTAAAGACTGAATATCTTTAAATTGGTTGTCAGTCAATCATATAGTGGAGGATACACGTATAAGGTAGATAACCTCTGTTACAAGTAGTGTTGTGCCTAAAAAGGGGTTTTAGACTTTTCACTTAGATAGACATCAACTGGTGTATTTTAGAAATAATCATGAACATTGAAGAAAACAGACCTTGAAAACAGGCCTTGAAAATCACAAATATATTCCAAAATGAATGAATCAAAAAGAAAAGGAAACACGCATGAAGGTTGTGTGAGGCATGAACAAATGCCAAAAGTGACAAATCTTAGACTTGGTACTTGACCCACTGATACTTGCTACAAATAGTTGGTAACTAAATAGTTACTTAGGTAATTACCCAACAAGTATCTATTAGCATGGCTAAATAGTTGTAATTATCATGCAAGAACTAGTGAAGTGTGTACTAGATTAAAGCTATTATCCTGTCTTGAGTTCTGCTTTTGGAATAGCACCAAGCAACATGTTGAAAGAGGAGCTGAGTTGAGATTTTCAAATTAATACATATTTCTTGAGTTGTTATTCTTGTAAGGCACAGTACTTAGCAATATGTAAAGGATAATATATACAATCTTCTTAGTAAACTTATAATAAGTAAAGGGTAATAAAACAAGAAGCCCAACTTTTAAACATGAGCATTAATAGAAAATTTATCAGAAACCTACTTTTTAGGAAGATATGAAAAATCTTTTGGAACAGGGTAGTAGGGAAAGGAAATGAAATAATGATAATTTGAAGTGAAGATCAATAGAACAGTTTCTATTAAAATGTATTCCATCCCAGTAGGGAACGTTGTCATCTTTTGCTGAATTCTAGTATTTCAGCTTCTTAATAGTAAGAAAATTTATTCTGATTATTATAGGAATTCTTAACACACGGAACCTTTCTGGAAGGATGTTGAAGCCTGTCATGGAATTCTTTATTTAGTAACATAGAGAACACATAGGGAATCTAGAAATAACTTCTGCAGACACAATCCAGACGGTACAGAGTAACTAGAGTGGGCAAGGCAGAAGACAACACCAGAGACCTCCCTTTCTCCTCTCTGGTAAAAACTTGGGATAGTACTGAATATTGCCTCAAGTCTGCTGGTGAAAAAGACATGTAGTGACTCCATCTGTCTGGGTGTCAGCCTGCCTGGAGACACAAACTAGCTAATCACAGAGTACTATCAGCATGAGTCACTGACTAATTAATTTATCCTATATGCTTTTACCTAAAACAATTTACAGTGAATGGAAATACTTTTTATTAAAGATAGAAACAAATCTGTTTTCATCTAAGTTCATCATTTGCAGCTTAAGTTCCTGCCAACAAGAGCTGAGTGTAATTTAAAAGTGAAAATAAACCATGTTTCTAAAAACTCTTTATATTCTAAACATGCATCTTAGGAAAAAATATATTAACCATTAATAGGTGTACACAACTTACTTCAAGTGACTTTGACTGTAACTATCATCTTGACTTGAACTTGACAAACTAGAGAATCTTAGAAACTAAGCAACTGGACTGCCCTGATGCTAATCTTGAAAATATATGATTCCATTGCTGAATCCATAGCTGAAAGACTTATTAGGAAGCGGGGCTTCCTCTGAGAAAGCGGGTCACATGGGTTCCCTCTGGCACGACTTTGAAGGGTCTAACTCCTCTTGAGCTCTTTCCCTCTAGCTCTGTATTCTGGCTGCCGTGGGTTGAGCAGCTTGTCTCTAGCACATGCTTCTACCGTGCTGTTTCTGTCTTAGAACTTGCAATGTGCTGACGAATACCCATAATCCCAGTGTTTTAGAGATTGAGAGTTCCAGGGCAGCCTGAACTACATAGTGAGATCCTGTCTCAAAACAAATAAAACCTAAAAAACAAAACAAAAAGGAGTTTGCTTGGTTTCAATAAACTGAAACCATGAGCCAAAACAAATCTTTCTTTATGTTGCCTATGTCAGGTATTTTGTCCCAATATCAGAAAGGTGACTGTCTCACAGCACACATGATAGATGCTTCAATTCTAGCACATCAAACTTGAGAAGGGTTCAGACACAGAATGAATGAGGGGAGGAGCTGAAGGGATTCCTGACCTCTACACTGACTTGGTGGTCAATAGATCCATGTGTCTGTGTTTTATGAATAACATTTATTTTATACTTGAATCAGCCCACTAATGTTTCTTTAGTGTTTGTTACTCTCTTAAAATGAATTTTAAAAGAACTTCCATCTTGGATAATTACCACTAGAAGAATGAGAATGAATGTCACACTAAATAGGAGAATAGATAAAATTAAAACCACAAGGGACCAGTCACACGATACTTGCTCACATGTGCAGGAAGTGACACAGCGGTAACCCCACCCCCACCCGGAATTCTGAGACAGACCCAAGTACTGGTTTATCGGTTATTCACTGAGAGTGAGTACCTGAAGGAGAAGGCTGTCCTTTTACTACGCCGTTTTTAGTCTTTTCTTCTGAATTCATTACTTCCTTGTAAATAAGTTCTGTAAGAAATAGTTGTCTGTGTTACTACAAATAGCAAATGCTTCTTACTCCACAGGGAAATTAATTCACAACATTAACATCATTTCAGCAGTGTTCAATTAATAATATCAACTAAGATCCTTTGCTCCTCTATTTCTGTTTTTCCTTGCAATTAGGATGGACATAGGCAAAAGTAGCTCCTCAATAAAGCAGCTAATAAGTGAATGTGTGAAAGATATATATCTTATTGTTTCCTGCAATCTCAGTGAGTGATGTATTCTTCTGCTACTTATCAAGAATTTTGGTGACTGCTTTTGAGCACCCATTTTTAATTGAATTCTTTATTGGTGCATTTCATATACAGCTCACAATCATGCACAACACTGGGGAATTTGTACCAGCATATGACACAAGTTAATTCTCATGTTTACCCACATCCCTACCCCTATATACATGCTCTTTTATTTTCTTTAGGAACCATATTTATTCCTTCCTCTTATTATGTTCCCACACCAAATTCTCTTTGGAAATTGCCTATTTTACATAAACTATCATACATTCTAGAACTCATTTACATCTACAGTGAGCACCCATTTTTAACACACACAACTTAAGAGATGCACGATTTCTCACAATATTAAGTTACTATCAGACTTTATATACTTTCTAGCTTTGACAGCATTTTTCTTTCAGAGGTATATTTAAGATTTGTAAATCTCAACAGGCCTACAATGTAATACATTAAAAATTCATTTTATTATTCCAAAAGTAGCTTCCATTTTTGTATTTCTCATTGCTAGAAATTTTAAAAACTAGATAGTTCTTTCCATTTTTCTCCCATTAGCCTAAAATTATTTAGCCTTCTTCATGTTCCACCACTGTGGTAGCCTAAAGCTTATATACTTGTTATTCCTCACACACACTTCTTGCTCCAGTTAAGTTTGCATCATCCTCAAATGACAGCTCCATCTCTTCCTCACCGATTTATGAACCCCTGCAAACTCCTTTATTCTTCATTAGATCGAAGCAAGCTTTTTTCCTTCTGGTTGAATTTTAATTGATTCACTTTTTTTTCCCCCCACATTGGTTCAGTTTTCTATCTTCACTATTGTGGACACATGCCCCCAAAAATCTTTTATCTCTCCATGAAGTTCTGCTTATTCCTGGCATGTATTTTCCTCTTATTTCTCTTATTTGGTATTTTACTGTTTTTCTTTACCCATTTGACATTAATTTCTTTAAGGTAACTAATTTCCCTTCCCTTAGAATTCTTCATTCATGTTGCTGCTCATTTTGATCTGGCCGTTTGATATCTTCAGATTCAGATTTCTCAGACTATTCTACTCTGCCATCATTTATATTAGTTCAAAAACACTATTCAAATTTGAGTTATCTTCCTGCTTTGTTTCAACCTGGGTGAAGTTTTGAAAATGCAATGGGTTTGGAGCCATTTCTCTGAAAAAAGGATCAAGGAATTCATTCATTCTTTTTATTAATTTAAGCAGAAATAAGCCACTCAGCGCAATTGTTTTCTATTTCAACTCTCAAATTGTACACATTCCGTGAATGACTTTATATAATAACACTCCTTTCTAAAGTCTAAAAAGAGACTTATTTTTAATTGCATGATTTATGTAGAAGTTTTTCATATAAACAGGAAAGTTTGGTTTTGAAATTTTTAGTTGGAGTTTCCCTCCACAACAACACTTCAATAATTGGTACTATTGGGCCGGAGGGTTAGCTCAGTGGTTCTGGAGCCTGCCTCACAAGCGTAAGGACCTGAGTTCGATCCCCAGTTACCACATATAATTCTGGGCGTGGTGGCTCACGCCTGTAATCCCAGCACTCGGGAGGCAAAGATGGGAGGATTGCTGAATTCGCGGCGGCTTGCCTGGGCACCATAGTGAGCTCAGGGCCAGCCTGAACTACAAAGCAAGACCCTGTCTCCAAAAAGCAAAAAAAAAAAAAAAAAAAAATGGTACTATTTGCAAAGGTATCAGTAATTACTTTTGTTCTTGCACAAGTACAAGTTTTCTATCAGTATGCAAAGAGAGATGAAATTTTAAGAACTTTGAAAATGGTCTAAGAGGACAATTCATCTTTTAATAAATGGTAAGAGAATGTTTAGGGGGACTTCCTATATCAGAAACACAAGACATAGAAGTGTCAGATACTTTCTGTGTTCTGGTTTCAAAAAAGTAAAAAATAGACACTCATGATTAGTAGTGTCACCTTTCCATTCTTCAATGGTGTGTTCTCTTTCATCCAGTTGTTTGTCATAAATCTGAGGTGGAGGCTGCAAAATAAAAACAAATAATAATGCTATAAATAATGTATACATCATCAAGCTCAATAATACACAAAAATACTTCAGTATCATTGATTGTATAATGATCACCACCTTATATAAATACAGAGCAGTGACACTGCACAGAAGTTAAAGTTTTCCCACACTCTAACAGGATGTTTGCTTTTGTCAAAATATTACTGTTGAATAAATATGGGCTACAGATCCCCATCCTGAGGACTGCATCCCCACTCCTCTTGTTTCAGAATCCACAGCTCAGAAACTGCTGACTGAATTTGAAAATAAACCCAACACCTAACTACAAAGTCACAGGAGCTGCTCTTTCCACTGCTGTCATGCCCCATAACATATCTTACTAAAGCTCTCCAGACTGATGTTTCATTTCTAGAGCTCTGAAGAAGACTCTATAATGCCTCAAATAGACCACAGTATCAGACTTCATTACAAGGAAGCACTTAGATTATTAACCTTTCATTTTTTCTTTAGACATTTAGATACAGCTGTAGAGCCTATAACTAGAAGGTATCAATATATATCCCCTCCGCCAACTAACTGATCATAGGCAGAGGCCACCTTGAGCCCCACGAAGGCCCCTAACTTAGTCCTCTCTAGGAGAAAGGATTGAACAGAAGCTATGGTCTGAGTTAGGCAGTCGGCAGTCAACACGTATCTTCTTATGTGGGGTTTGGACAGAGAGAGAGATTCCTACACACTTGTATGCCTAACGAGAAGAAAGTGCCCAAATACATTCCCAGTCTCAGTTTCTTAATATTTTACTTCGGGAGATCTACCACAGTGACAAATGTAGGTCCTGTTTAAGACAGCTGACACTGAAATGAAAAAAAAAAAAATCTCTCTGAAAAACAAATCACCATGAGGCAGAGAAAGGTGGGACAGGAGAGCTACACAGCATACAGTAGATTGAGTGCAGAGGAGAAAAAATATGTATCTAGTCCCATGAGATGGGGCAACGTGCAACTCATTGTTATCCAACACTCATGTTTCATGACAAAGTGAGAGATTTACTCAGTAAGACTGACTGAGACCTGCTGGGATGTGGGTGCACCAAAGAGGGCTCCCACAAAGACTTTGGAGACGCTGCTCAGAGACACTGTCTTCTCAGCACTCCTCTGTACTACACTTGTAACGTCTAGTAACCTGCACCTTGAGAAACGTGGATGTCATCCTAGCCCTGGCAAGGGAGGCAGCTCACATTCCACAGAAGTGAGCCTAGGTGTGAAAACAAAAGACTGTTCTGCTGTAGGGAGGCAAGCTGCCATAAAGAGGAGGTGTTGAGAAATGGTGACCACTGGACAAACATTGCTGTAGTACCCATGATGGCTGGCTACTGGGGCGGAAGTTTCTACACATCGCGGCTCCTTGGATGTGGCTGACTGAACAGCACTAGCTACTCAGCAGCAGACGGGACACTGACAGTGTAGCAAAGGAGCCCTGCATGCAGCACAGTGAGTTCACAAGCACCAACAAGAGAGAGCTGAGGACACTCAGGGGCCAGAGTCTGCCCCATGGACCTGATTTAGGTAAAATGTTCTACCTCAAACTGTAATGGATTCCCAAGAGACAGGAATATTATGCTTTCATGAGTGAACAAGTAAAAGGTTACTCTTTAAAATTTGTGAAGCCATAATCTAAGTCAGCTATTGCAAAGCCAAAGTCCGGCTTGGCTGCAATGTTCAGGCCAATGGCAGGTTTCCTGCTGTCCTACTTCCTGAGGATGCACAGCATTGTGGTCAGGTGCCATCTATGTGGCCGCATGAAGGATCCCTGCCTGACAGTGTGCATGGCTTGCAGGACCCTGACTCTGCTGTGTGGACACGTTTTTCTTCTAGCAGTGAGTCCAGCTCAGGATCCCACAGGACTGACTTTTCCACGTGCTGGATTTTTCCATTCAAATTTCAAAATTAAACATAGTTCAAGAGTGCAGTCCCTGCCAAAGTTCATAAATGCCATTTTCTGCCTGCAGCAAAGGTATTTTGAGATGTTTTTTCTTGGAACTTTAGCACACAGCTGTTGCTCATGTACAGAGCAGGAAGTACACAGACTAACCACAAACTGCAAAGAGAAACCAAAGGGCTGAGTCCAAGATTCTTCCCTTCAGTGAATCCAGACACATTTTTATAGGTATTATTCAAGGACCTCTGCAAATGAGCTATATGTTCAGGACTGGGATTTTTATTTTGTTTTGTTTCATTTAGAAAGAGAGGCGTCAAATGCCACCTGCTGGAGAAGGGTACTTTTACACAAAGATGTCTTCTACATGACAGTATGCAAGTGGAACTGATCAAGAATCCAAAGAGAAAGCTGGAGATTTAACTCAATGGTTCAGGTACCTGCCTAGCAAATGCAAGGTCCCTGGTAACCATAATAGTTTTCCATCCCTGGTAGCCACAACAACAATACTGGGCATAGTGACTCACATCCACCAGCAATCAGTACCACATATCACAATGCCAGGCATGGTGGCTCACACCTGTAATCCCAGCACTCACTCAGGAGGCAGAGGCAGGAGGATTGCTGAGTTCAAGGCTTGCCTGGGCTACATACTGAGCTCAGGGCCAGCCTGAACCACAAAATGAGACCCCCATCTCAAAAGAAAAAAATCCAAAGAGAACAATGTCATAGTATGCACACATGCGCATACACACACACACTCACTCACACACTCTTGGATAGCAATCATGACTGTGTGATGATCTATAAAACCTTTGCCTCCGTGTTTTAAGACTTTGTATCTGGCCGGGCATGGTGGCTCACGCCTGTCATCCCAGCACTCGCGAGGCAGAGACAGGAGGATTGCTGAGTTCGAGGCTTGCCTGGGCTACATAGTGAGCTGAGGGCCAGCCTGAACTACAAAGTGAGACCATGTCTCAAAAAAAAAAAAAAGACTTTGTATCTGATTGTCCAGTTTTCTACTTTCCCATTCTATTAAATATGAAAAAGGATTTGTTTGGCTAAGTAACAATGGAAGTATAAAAGAAATGAGGATCAAGGATAAAGAAAAATTGGTAGTGTGCAGAGAACTATTAGCCTTTGTGACCTTCATTCATTTCTCAAGATATCTTTGTATTATTTTTAAAAATTTGATTTTTATTCTTTTAGTTGAAAGTCTTACAGAAATTGAACCAATTTCTTACAGAAATTGGACTTATATACAGATAGCATAAATATTAACAACCTGAGTTGTATATATTTTATATTTATGAACTTGTATATACATATTCAATCTTAATTAAATTAGATAAACACATGAATAAATGCATGGTCATTGAGTTAGAAAATATTAAACTTAATTTTTTCATTTATTAAATTTAATCATTTAATAAGAGTCTTGGCCTGTGCCATATCTATACTTGGATTGAAGAAGTACAACAGAATGTAGAGAGAACAGGTGAAGAGCTATTGTATGACTTAACAAAAAATATTTTAAAATTTGACTGGTGAATAGAGGCTGATAAAGATATACAGTTTTCCAGAATAATTAATGAGTTTCAATAAGTAAAACTAACATAAATTGGATTATCAGTGAATTATACGCAATGAGAGAGAAAAATGATTCCTTGCTTCCTAAGCTGAGTAGCTGGTCAGATGATGGTGCTAGTAGATGTGTCTAAAGAAACAGAGAATACAGAGTGAAATGAAGTTGACAGAGAAGTCTAAGGTTTTTGAGCAGAGATGTTTATTTGAAAATTAAATCTATGATCTGAATTCAGGTGAGTGCTGTTGTGTAGCGACTTGCAGATGTGAAAATGTCAGCTAGGGGCTGGAGGTTGGAGATTTAGCTCAGTGGTTCCAGGGCCTGCCTTGCAAGCCCAAGGTCCTGAGTTCGATCCCCAGTAACCACATACAATGCTGGGTGTGGTGACTCACGCCCACCAGCCATCAGTACCACATACCACAGTGCCAGGCGTAGTGGCTCACACCTGTAATCCCAGCCCTCGGGAGGCAGAGACAGAAGGATTGCTGAGTTTGAAGCTTGCCTGGGCTACATAGTGAGCTCAGGGCTAGCCTGAACTACAAAGCGAGAGATCCTGCCTGAAAAAGAAGAAGAAAGAAAGAAAGAAAGAAAGAAAGAAAGAAAGAAGGAAGGAAGGAAGGAAGGA
>PVIC010046387.1:0-14255 GCA_004025085.1 Thryonomys swinderianus
TCCTTCCTTCCTTCCTTCCTTCCTTCCTTCCTTCCTTCCTTCCTTCCTTCCTTCCTTCCCTCCCTCCCTCCCTCCCTCCCTCCCTCCCTCCCTTTCTTCTTTCCTTCCTTCCTTCTTGCTTGCTTGTAAGCTTTTTGGGGAAGGCAGTGGGTGGACCAGAGATTGGACCCAGGCCTTCAGATTGAGCTACATTCCCAGCCTTTTGTAGTTTCCTGAGGCTCAGGGTCTTTCTAAGTCACTAAGTGGCTCAGGTAAGGCTCAAGTTTACGATCCATTTGCCCATCCTCCTGGACTACTGGAATTACATGCCTGGTTCAATAGCCATATTTCTGTGGCTGCGGCTTTTCTGCCTTCAGGCCTGAACAGCCAGCCTCACTGCACGTGTGAATCCAGGCTTTCATCTGACCATATCGGGTTCTTCTTCTGGGCAGGGGCTCATGTGCCAGCAGTAAGGGCAATATGGTTTGTTATCCCAGAAGCAAGGAGCCCTTATTTCATTTATAGTGTAATAAAACTCTTATTGATTTTAATAAAATTGAAAAATCTCTCTGTGAATGAAAACCCTGGGGCCCCACCCCATGAGTGCTGACTTGCTGCCTTTCCTCACCGGGTGGACGTTATGATTCATATCTGGGTACTGCTGCCGTCCGGGGCCAATTTCCTCAGCAGAATAAAAGGGAACTATAAAAAGTTACAGACCTGCGCGCTCCCTAAGGGCCCTCCGGGGAGCCTTGGCTGGGAGAGAGGAACACGTCCCAGCGGGTTGGTTGGAGCTGCCAGAATAGCGAAGACGCAGCTCTGGGAGGAGTGGGGAGGGCTGTTGATTGCCCTCCCTGGCGGCTCCTCTGTCCTCACTGCGGCTTCTGACTGAGCTCCATTTTTTTTTTTTTTTTCTGAGACAGGGTCTCGCTTTGTAGTTCAGGCTGGCCCTGAGCTCACTATGTAGCCCAGGCAAGCCGCTGCGAACTCAGCAATCCTCCTGTCTCTGCCTCCCGAGTGCTGGGATTACAGGCGTGAGCCACCACGCCCGGCACTGTGGTATGTGGTATTGACTGCTAGTGGGCGTGAGTCTCCACACCCAGCATTGTATGTGGTTACCGGGGACTGAACTCAGGACCCTGCACTTGCAAGGCAGGTGCTGGAACCACTGAGCTAAATCTCTGGCCCTGGTGGTGGTTTTTAAAAGTTGATTGTATTGGTATGTTTTATAAACATATTATGATCACATTCAACATTGAGAATTTGTATCAGTACATGACACATCTTGATTCTCATTTTTTCCCATTTCTCTGTCCTCCCTACAACCCCCTCCCCCTATATACATAAGCTTTGTTTCCTCTTGTTGATTTTTTTGAAACAGGATCTCGCTATGTAATTCAGGTTGACCTCAGACTTATGACATTCTTCCTTCCTTAGCCTCCCGAGTGCTGTTTTGTAGGCGTGCACCACCATGCCCAGATGAATGTCATTTTAAGGGAAACAGAAAGTTGTTTTCATGTTCCATTCACTCAAAAAGACATAATACATAGGCTGAATAAAAAGTAGGGGACCAAGATCCAGGGCTACTGTCACAGGGCGAGAAGCCAGGATGGGCAACCTTGCTCTCGGAACTGGGATGAGGACTAGTGACCCAGGAGGTGGGGACACTTCGTGTGTGAGTACTTACCCCCCTCCCCTCCTAAGCACCACTCTCCTCTGTATACACGGGCGTGGGCCCTAGGTAGTCCTGCCCTGGTGACTGCCCTCTAACTCAGCATGGTTGAATGCATTAGTAAACGCGGGGCTTTGGGCACCCATCACCCATTCAGTGGTCTTCTGGTGTTGGGACGACCAGACAGAAGGTTCTAGAGTGAGGAGAAGGTCGAAAGCAGGATGTAGATGATGGAGAATGAAGGTCATTATCAAAGTAAGAGCAGAGGATGGGAGGTGGTCCTCGGGGCAGCAGTAGCTCGGACATAGTAGCCAGTGGCAGAAAGAGGACTTCCAGGCAGAGTGAGCAGGACAGACAGAGAGCTCCCTTTGTAAAATCCATGTGGAAAACAAATTTGCGTGTCATCTAGAAACACCTGCCAGCCAGGGGCAGGCGTGGGGCTTCACTGCCCTGAGCTTCCTGCCTTTGATGCTTGGAGGGACCTAAAAGGCACAGAGTAGTTCTGCCTGGGAAAGGAACCCAAGGCTTCCTAGATTCCACATTTCCGATGCAAGATGAGACAGGAGAGGAGCTTCTCCATAACTGACCAGACCCCACTGTACAGAACTCACGTTCACCTCAGCTTTCCAGGAGACTCTCTGCCAGCTGGTCTCACTGGGGGATAAAGGGAGAGTTAGGAAATAACAGAGGCCAGGTGCCAGGAGCAGAGACCCAGCATAGCAGCCACAGTGAGGTTGGGGTGGCTTAGCAGTTAGACCTTCTCTGGCACCCTGAGTAGAGTGGATCTGGAACTCTGGGGCCTCCAAAGAGGTGACCCAGGGGCTCTGCAGTCTTGAGAGGGCTTTGAGGGTCCCTGGGGGTGTGTATGAGGTACTTCTGAGGGTCCTGCCTATTCAAAGACAGTGAGTCTAGCCATTGTTTCTATACCCTTCCGGGTCCTGTAAAACAGACCCGTCAGGGGCGGGGCGCCCAGGCTCACCTGTTTGTTTCTGCTCCACCCTGAAGCTCCTGCCTTGAGAAGTGAAGCCATCCTTGGAGTAGTGAAGACCAGTTCAGAGTAGGAATCTGTGGTTCAGGGACCCTCCAGCAGAGATCCTACCTACTTCTACTCCTGGAGGCTACTACCCACCTCCAGCTCTGGCATCCCAGGCTGCCCATCTTCTCCTGGGACGACCTGCTGGGAAAGCTAACCTCTGGCCCAGTGGAAACTCCTCTCTGATCCTCCCACTGCCTAAGCTTCCCAGGAAGTCCTTCAGACACAGTGACACCGGTCACACACCCTGGTCCCTCGTACAGGTCAGCCAGGGCCTTAAGCCAGGTGCCCTCTTTTCCTCCTCCTGGGGAGAGGGAGAGAGACAGACAGACAGGGAGAGACAGAGAGAGGGAGAGGGAGAGAGAGCTGTTAGAAAGAGGAAGGGCCAAAGGAGCAGAGTAAGGGCTAAGGATGGATACTGGGGGGTGGAAATGGTTCAAAGCACATTACAAGCATACGTGAAAATGCTAAAATGAAGCTTACCTATTCTGTAGAACGAATACACACAAGAAAACTTTTGAATTAAAACATAGAAGAGAAATCCAAAGATGGCTTCCGCGGAGAGAAGGCCGGGGAGGCCTGGTTTCCTACTGGCGGCCCGGCTGCCTGCGCGCTGTCCTCGGCGGCTCACCCTTGGTTTCGGCATCCCTCCCCATCTCGGCCAGCCGTAGGCACAGCGGAAGCTGGCGCCTCCAGAGGAGCTGCCACATGCGGGAGGAGGCTGGCACCGCCGCTGTAAGTGCTCTGACCTCCTCTTTCAAGGCACGTTGACTCTGCCATTCATTCACGTAACCTGGCAGAATATTTTCCAATAAATCATGGCCACGGCAGTTACATTCTCCAAACCACACTGGAGAAAGGATTATGGTATTTACCGTGGGGACAGCAAGATTGATTTTCGCCCAGACAATCCGCCACGTTCTTGATTTAGGGAGCCTGGATCAGCGCAGGTTAGCTCGGATTTATAGCGGCCTGCCGCTCCGCAGGCTCCCCTCCTGCTCGGGACACTCTGGGTGGGTGCTCCTTCCCGCCGTGCCAGCTCCTTCCGAGGTGGCCCACCACACCACAGCAGCAGCAAAACTCACGTCCCACCACTGGCTCCTGCCACTCCCTCGGGCCTGCTGTTGCCCCAGTGGGCCCCGCCGCCTGCTGTGTGAAGTCCAGGTCCTTAGCCTGAAGGTCCACGATCCCCTTGAAGGAGATTCTGCCACCCCTCACCCCTCTCCCGTCGCTTCTCCGGGGGCCAACAGTGTCCTTGCAAACCTTTGTCAAAACCCTGATCTCATCTCTTCAGCTTTCTTCACTCTTCTCTCGGTCTCTTTCCTCTGTGCTTGTGTGAGGTCTGGGTCCCGTGTGAACTCGGCTGAACTCAGTCACCAGTTGCCTGTGTCCCAGACACAGCCCGTGTGTAGGAATGGGCCTTCACCTAGAAGATGCCAAGTTCTTCTAGGGATCCCTGAGGGACCAGCGGGCAGTGCGAGCAAGACCATTCATCCTACAAATCAATGAGCCGGAACTGGTCATGGCTCAGCTGCCCTGGGGACGCCCACACCCAAGCCTACTGTCTGCCCCTCGGACTCCTGACTTAGGCACCAACCTTCCCTATTTCCTATTAAAATCTGTGTGTCCAAAGCCATCCCTTATTCTCCTTTCCCAAATCATATTCCATTTGGTTTGAATTTGATTTCTGCCTGTTCCTCATGCCCCACCTCATTCTTAGCTCTGCCCCACACCCTTCTCCCCTCTTCTGTTAGTGAGAGGCCTCTCTTCTATGGCAGATATTGTCTGGATCTACCATAACTCTAGCTGGTGGCAAAGCACCATGGTACACTGCAAAGAGGGTAAGGTTGTGAGTCTTGAAGTAGACTCATATTTCCACTTTTGGTTAGGGCACTTGGGCAAATTAAATTATTTTCCTGAGTCTCAGTTTTAGATAACAAGAGCTAACTTGGTATGGTTGTTGTGAAGTAACTAACAGTCTAAAGTTACTAAGGTACTAACAGTATGAAGTTATACCTTGACTAGATGCCCAGTAACCACTGACTCTTAGTTATCAAAGTCTCTAGATTAGGAGGCCCAGTGATGCCAGTTCACGTCTTCAACAACTGCATCCTTAGGTTCTGCCCTAAGCACCTTGTGCAGGTGTCCTTTCTTGCCCATAGTGGCTTATGGGACACTTTCGTGTTATTGGACACTACTTTTTCCCAGCGAGGACTCCTTAATACCTCAGTCCAAGCCCAAGCACAGGTCTGGCTCTTAATTTTCTACAGCTTGGCATATAGGAGACTTTGACTTTAGATAATGCTTTCCTGAAGGTTCTGTCTTGACAGAAGGGAAAAATTTATAAAGAGAAACTTGAAACTGCTGCAGAACTGGCTGTATGCAGACAACAGGGCCTGGAGTTTTCCACAGGGACCCAGAAATCAGCTGATTCATTTTCACTTGCTTCCACATGACAAGGACCAGCTGAACTCAGAGACAGGCTGGAGCCTTTTCACTGTCTAAAGTCCACTTTCTCATGTTCACTTCCTGCCCTGGGACAAGTCATTTGCCAACGTGACAAGTTCCTTCTAGGCAAACCTCTCTCCACAGATGTGATGGCAGCAGATTCAGTTCAATATTCAGTAGCCCAAAGTTCCAACTAGTCCCTTTTTCTAGCAAGAGGAGAAGTGGATAAAACCTGTTCTCTCTGGAGTTGGTTCTACTTTTATAAAGAACTATCCAGAAAAGAACCCGCATTTCCCCAGACACGCACCAGTTGACATCACAGTTCTTGCAGAAGCAAGAAGTGTTTCCTTACAGCTTCCACCCTATTCCTTCTGTGACCTTCCTTAAGTGGAGGAGAGAGGACTAGAAAGTTTCAAAGCTGTATGCCTGGTGGCAATCATCCTCAAACTTGAGCTGCCAAACAGAAACTTTAAATTCTCTGTTTAAAAGATTTGTATTCAGGTTAATGGTGATTTCATGGTTTTCTCCAACAACGACTGGTGAGTATTTGTGTTACTAAAGAGCACGCTATGGTGATTTTCTGAAAACAAATAAAGAGTATACTCCCTAAAGATGAACATTAAGATTCTCAGGAGGGAAAATAAGTTGCTACTTTTGCGAGAGTGGCTCCCTCTCCTCCTGCCCTGCTCAGCATACTAAGTGCTTATAAATCTTAGTGGCTTAGTGGCAGAAAACAGGACTTCTCCCCACAGGACATCTCAGTCACCTAAAGGAGTATGGAATGCCAATGTGATGGTTAATCTTGATGGTCAACTTGACCAGACTGATACCTCGCACATTAGTCAAGCACATTTCAGAGTGTATCTGAGGGGGTGTTTCAGGGATACTTGGCATGCAGACCAATAAACTATGTGGGGAGGACCTGCCCCGATTGTAATGACACTGGTGTAAGCTTGCAGCCTGGATGGAATAAAAAGGGGAAGAAGATGGAAGCCTGCTTTGAAAAGCTCCATCCTGCTTCTGTAGGTACATTATTTGCTACTACCCTCATTTGTGGACATGAGCTTCTTCAGCCTTTCAGCAGGGACTCACGAGGGACTGTCCAAGGAGCTTCCAGACCTTTAGTCTCACACTGCAACTGCATATTCAGTCCCTCTTGTTGTGCAGCTTCCAGCTTCGAGGACTGAGCAGCCACTGGGCCTTCCGGTTTTCCAGAATGCGTGTGGCCATTGTGGACCATCCTGTCTCTGATCCTGTAAGGTTATCTAATAAATCCGCTTACACATCTCAGATTACCTCTAGGAACCATGAACCATCCCATCAAATGACTCCCTAAGCCTGCCTCCTCTGCCTTCACAAAGTCACGTTAAAGTGATTCAGACTCATGCTTCTCAAACGTTAATGGCCAGAATCAATGATTCTTTTCTCTGCGTGGGACTCATGGGCGCCTCTTGCTCCATCTTAATTTCCACATATTGAAAACAGGGAGTTGAGGTGAGACGTGATTAAAATAATCTGGTTTGTATGAGTTGGCATTGAGGCAATTATAAAGCTGTTCAGTTAATTAAAAGTAAAATATAATTTCAGTGAAAAGTATTTTGGGGCAGTTCATCAATACCTCTGCTTAACCGAAGTGATATATTGGACTCGACTTCTTCCAGTGCATGGAGCTGAAATAAACTCAACAGTCTCACTTTCAAAGACAGTTCATATTTCTGCTTTCATCCCACCTAATAATTGTCCTAAACAACCAATAACCATTATTACCAAAGGAAGGAGTGGTGCAAATTCAAAACAATGTAGATTCATAGTGCAGATTTGAAAATAATGACCAACATAAATAACACTCAATGTGCCTAATTGATATTTAGTTATCTTGATATTGAATTACTAGTAAAACCTGAAATGCTTTACAAATCTATTGATGAGAAGAACTTTGCCTACTATTTGTACCAATTTCACTTACTTGTATAGGAATGTGATTTATTGTTTATGAAGTTATCACTTCTTTTTCAATAATTAATTGACATCCAATTAACATAAGTCATCTCATTAAATTCCTATTAGGAAATCTGCAGGAGATAGGATTGGAAGTGTTCTACCCAGTTCGTTTCCAGGGCTCCTTGGTCTTTCTTTACACTGGTCGCTATAGTTTGGTATAGTTCCCCAAATGTCCCTGTGTTAAAGGTTTGGTTCCCCAGCCCACAGCACTACTGGGAAGTGGTAGACCCTTTAGAAGACAGGCCTAGTGGAAGCAAGTTAGGTCACTGGAGATGTGTCCTTGAAGGGGATTCTAGACCTTGGCACCTTTCTCTTTCTTTTTGTCTTCATGGCTGCCTTGAGGCGAGCAACTTTGTTCTGCCCCACACTCTGCTATAATGTTCTGCTCTGCTCTGGGTCCCAAAACAGCAAGTCCAACTGGCCATTGACCAAAACCTCTGAAACTGTGAACCAAAACTCCACTTCTTCCTTTTAAATTAATTATCTCAGAAGTTTGTCATAGTGGGCTGAAGATTTAGCTCAATGGTTCCAGCGCCTGCCTAGTAAGTGCAGCGTCCCTGGTTCAATCTCCCGTAACCACATACAACAATACCAGGCGTGGTGACTCATATCCACTAGCAATCAGTACCACACACCACAGTGCCAGGCGTGGTGGCTCACACCTGTAATCCCAGCACTCAGGAGGCAGAGGCAGGAGGATTGCTGAGTTCAAGGCTTGCCTAGGCTACATAGTGAGTTCAGAGCCACCCTGAACTACAAAGGGAGACCCTGTCTCAAAAAAAAAAAAAAAAAAAGAAATTTGTCATAGTGATGGCAAGCTGACTACCATGCTGGGGTAGTTTGAGGTAAAGGCTATTCTAAAGCTGGGGGTAAATGATAAATGACTGGAGATAAATTGATGAAGTGGTTCTCAAACTTGGCTACATATTAGACAGTCAGCTCTAGAATGTTAAAAATATCCCCAGCCACACAAACATTCAAACAGTTAAATCAAAGTCTCTGAGTGGAATCCAGAACTCAGTACTCATTTGAACTCCCAGAATGATTCTGGTGTGAATCACATTGATATCCAGGGAGTGAGTTATTGGAAGTTGCTGACTGTACAGTAACTGGTCTATTGCAGGTGATACGATCCCTTCTCCTGTTTCACAAAGGCTGTTAACCTAGGCCCAAGCACTTGGACCCCTGCTCCTAATGACGGAGCTCTCTCAGTCCTTGCCCACCCCACTGTCTCCATCCATTATTTTGGGACCATCTTTCGAAGTTCATTCTTGGAAAAAGACTCTCCTCTTCTAACTAGCTGCACCTCTCTGAGCTTGATCTGTTGTCCCTCTCTTTTCCTTCTACTCCTTTCTTCATCTTCTCCTTCTTCTGTTTTCTCAATATTGGATGTGTTCCTTGGCTCTTCATCGAGGCTGAGAGAACCCCAGTGTTTCCTGCTCTGGCCAGTTGTATAGTACAGGGTGGCCATGTGGCTTGGGAGGGTTTTAGCCCCACAGGGGCAGGAACTGTGACTGTTGGTCACACTAAATATGTAGTTTCCAGATAGTGGGTGCTTCATATGAATAAAGAGTTGAACCAGGATCTATGTGCTAAGAATCATGTGAACACATTAAACTGTCATGTGGACTTAGAAAGGAATTATATAGCTTTACTGGGAATCTCTTGGGAGTCCATTTTACTGCTTAGTGAGGCAAAATTATGCCAAAGGAGCAGTGAGAGTCAAAAGATGGAGAGGGAGCAGGGAGGACATGGGCTTCTTTGAACCAGGAGAGGCCATGCGGAAGCTGGTATGAAGATATATGTCATTGGGTAACCATGTGGGGTTAGGACCTGTGACATCATGCATGCAAGAATAAGTTCCTCTACATATGTCTTTCTTGTCTTTGTGGGAAGGCCCTGGAGTGTAGTCATCATAAACACTGATTTTTGTGGGCATGAGATATGACACCCTGTATAACTCCACTTGTATAAAATTCTAGACAATTAAAACCAATACAGAGTGACAGAAAGCAAGACAGTAGATGCTTGAGGGTAGAGAAAGACTGAAGAGATTACTGAAGGCCTTAGGAAACTTTAGGGGTGCAATGTGTGTTCACGATCTTGATTATGGTGATGATTCTGTGGGCATATACACATATCAAAATGCATTATTGTGGACATCTTAAAAGTGCAGAGTTTGACATATGCTAATTACATCTCAATCAAATGTCCAAAAATCAATGAAGTGTGATCAACAAATCAAACAGGAAACAGGGCTGCTGAAATCCATCAAGTTTTAACCCCACTTTCATGCTTTCTAGCTGAGGTGGACTTAGGAAAGTGATTTTAAAACTCCGTGTCTGTTACTTCATCAGTAAAGAGTAATAATCTTCTTCTTTCATAGTGGTGTAAGTGAATAAGCGATTGAGATATAATTATGCAGTGACAGTGTCGGGCACATTTTTCTGCTGTAATGAATGACGCTGATTATTGTTATTGTGAGTGGACAGACCTGGGGAGGGAGCACATCTGTATATATGCTTCTGCATTTCTCTGAAGATATCTGAGTCTCATTCTGCCTGCAGGAGTGTGTGGTATGAATTGATATGTGCATATGTGTCAGTGACAGGGCAAGGGGCTGTGGATTCATGAGTTTAGCCATAGATCCTCCCTCCTGCTTGCTATCCACCACAGCCTCCTCCTCCTCCTCCTCTTCCTCCTCACCAGATAGCATGGCTATTGATTTTTTTGGTAACAGTTTCTAAACTGCTACATTTACTGACTCATTCAATCTTTTATCATATCCAATAATACAGTGCATTTTGGAAATCCTATCGCCTCAGTTCCTTCATGGCTTCTGCAAATCAAATTTATTTTACCATTGAAAATGTCAAAAGGATTCAGCCAAAAGGAAACCTGGAGCTTTCTGGGGTGGCAAGACCCTGAAGCTGGCTCATGGCTGCGGTGAAGGAGGCCAGAACTCTCCCTTTCCCAGCAGAGTCAGTTGGTGTGAATTCCCTGCAGCAGACAGCAAATCAAAGCTTCCCTGGAAGAGCAGAGCCTTCAGACTTCTCTGGGGCAGGGTCACGTGAGAGCAGGCAATTGGGTGTGGCCTTTGGGGATTTGGAATGTGCTATCGGATGGGCCCTCCATATGCTGGGGCTGGAAAGGAGGAGCCTTGCAATCCTGGCCCTCGGTGAGGTCACAAATGAAGGGCACAGACCCAGGCCTACTCCTGAACTCTTGGGGCCAGGTTTGTAGCAAAGAGCAATGACTAAAGGCAGCATTCACAGGGTAGACTTCAGGATTAGACTGTTCTGAGGTTGTGTCCAAGTCATGCCACTGCCCGGTTGGGAAGTTTCCCGGTTGGGAAGTTTTGGTAGATGGTTTCACTTCTCAGAGGCCCATGAAGATCAAAGTACCTTACACCTTGGTCCCCAGTTCCAGTTCTCCATAATATGTCTGAATATCAATATCAGCCTAGTCAGGGGTTTGGGGATTTTTATAAAATGATCATATGGTGGCCAAGGCCATGTATCTTCAGGTGGGGGTTGGTTTTCTAGCTTTTCACAGGAGAAGGGCACTTACAGAGAAAGAATAAAGTAAACACACCTCATAGAAGATGTATGGAGTGAGTGCCAGGGCCTGTTCTGGTCCCTGGGATGTGATCACAAAGGAATAGGTCAAGTTCCTACCTTCTAGAACTCACTACCATCCTGGGACATGGGCATAGCAGAACTGCTGGGACTCCAGGCTCAATATCATAGGGACAAGCCAAGTAGGAGAGAACAGAGTATGGGACAAGATTATGTAGGTTCTGATAGGAGGAATTCTCCAGGACGGTTCCTGAGATGGGCAATGGTAAATGAAGGAGATGTGTTTTCATTTGTTATCGACAGAGGCAGGACTGTGGCTGGGGCATGGGGTGGTAGGTGGAGAACAGGATAGGTAAAGGGGATTGATCAGCCAGAGCCAGGATGAAGCCTAACCTAGTGCAACTATCTTCGGTAGAGTTTTACTTCTAAGAACCCATGTCAGAGTGGCCAAGAAAACAAAAGATTTGGTATATGTATTCATAAGGTGTCTTCTCAAACCAACTGGGCAGAAAATTCAACTGAACCACTGAGGAGAGTACAGTGTTACCTACAAAGGCACAGGCAAGAAGGAGAGGCCTTTCTGAGCTTTCTCTCTCCAGGACTCTGAGGTTATTCTTTCTGCTTCTCTCTGTCCATCCTCACTTTCCTTCCTTTTCTACAGAATTATTTCTTCGTGTCTTTATGCAGTGGATCCCATGAAGATGGGCCTCATCCCTCACATACAATATCCAGACTCTCCACCCCTGTGAGCAGCTGAGACCAATGCCAGCATCTATCAATTGCAATTACAATTTCCGGGGAGAGAGCCCTGATGGATGCACCTTGGAGCAGGTGCCCTCTTGTTCCCCTAAACTATGGAAATACTGAGAATTGTGTAGTGTGAAAGCAGTTGGGCTCTGAGAAGATACAAGTGATCAGCAAAGTCTGCTGGTTCCTAGATCCTGGTGCTGGTCAATCACGCGAGGCAAATATGATGAATTTGAATGCAGATAGGGAAATGAAGTACCAGGAAACTTGTGGGATATGAATTTTCCATTATTTTAATGGACATATTTTAGAAAAAACATTGTTCTGCAGTGATTGGACAACTAATGATAGTTATAATTTTTTTTGTTTTGTTTTTTGAGACAGGGTCTCACTTTGTAGTTCAGGCTGGCTCTAAGCCTCGAACTCAGCAATCCTCCTGTCTCTGCCTCCCGAGTGCTGGGATTACAGGCGTGAGCCACCACACCCGGCTGATAGTTATAATTTTGACAGTAGATTTTACTTTCCAAGAAAAATCATTCAGAGCTTTCTGTTTGGTGGTTCTGAGATACAGGAGGGAGGCAGAGGTCCATGCACCATTTTCCTCACCATCACTGTACATATATTGCTAACAGTGGGTTTCACTGGGGAGAACAAAGTGGAAAAATGTGGGTTCCTTTCTAGTTCACAGCGTGTGAACTTACATATTCAATGCACTTTCCTTATTTGCTTATTCAACAAACATTTCCTGATGTCTTAATGGGGCAGGCTTAATCCCTAGGAAGATGCGGAGATAAATTAATGTTTTCTTTGAAGATTGGTCTAGTTCAAGATATATAAATGGAATTGCAAATGAAACAAAAAAGGAATATCAGAACTTTCCAGTTGTAAGTATAACTTAAGGAAGGAAAAAAAAAGCCATGACTTTGAAGGGTATGGAACAACTCACAAAATTAAAGGATGAACTACAGAATAGGCTTTGGAAAACTCAGGGAAAAGAGAAGCTATAAGGATCCTGTTAGTAGGAGAAAACAGAGAGTGTCTTTAGGACTCTAGTGGCAGGAACAAAGTTTATTCTGTTATTTTCCAGCTTGGGTCGCTTATTGTCACCTAAGGCCCTGAAGGAGCATCTGGTTGGCTAAGCTTGAAGAATCTCCTTGCTCTGTTAGGTCTTCCCGGCTGAGGGTATCCTCAAAGCTGCAAGCACAGGAGAATGGGTGGGTCCCCATAGAAATCTGTATCTTGAGCAGGTTGATGGTTGCTCCAGGACCCATGATTCTCTTCTCTCATGCTTCATGAAAATTTATCTGGCTACCTAAAAGAAAGGTTACATTTCTCTGCATTTGCTGCAGCTAAACATGCTTGAGTCATTAAGCTCCAGCCTCTATAGCAGAAGTGGAAGCATCATGTTGCACTTCTCAGAAATTTTCCTTAATCTGGCTCCTTCTTTCCCACCCTTGCTTACTCCCATCTTCGCCATTGGATGTAATATAATGCCTGGAATTCCAGCATCATT
This sequence comes from Thryonomys swinderianus, assembly GCA_004025085.1. Taxonomy (NCBI): domain Eukaryota; kingdom Metazoa; phylum Chordata; class Mammalia; order Rodentia; family Thryonomyidae; genus Thryonomys; species Thryonomys swinderianus. The sequence goes on from PVIC010046387.1 coordinate 12,972, forward strand.
TTGAACCAAGAGTCTGAGAACCACACCCTTGGGATAAGTGGAAAGAAAGGGGGAATAGCCTGGATCTAGAGGATGAATGAATCCAAGGGACACATACACATTTCTATCTTTTTAAGCCATAGTCACTTGAGAAGCCTAGTTACTAGTAGAATCCAAGGAGCTGCTCACAAAAGAGTCACAATGTGTGTGAAGAAGAAGGGTGAGGCAGAGGGCATTGGGCTGGCCAGAGACACATTCGTCTATACTGATCTACATTCAAACATTATTACGAAGGTCCTGGTGTTTGTCTCAGGGTGTCACAGTCATGGAGTGTCTTTGTCTAACGTTGATGTCCTGTGAAGTCAGCCATGCTCAGTGGGAGAGCCCCATGCTCACTCTGGAGACCAGGCCACTCTGTGGCTCTTGAGCTGCTTTTCTCTTCCTCACTCAGAAGTGCTTCCCCAGTGCTTCATCTTGTCCTCTCTGTCTTGTGTCCTGTGCCTGGAATCAAGAAAGAAAACAGCCACAGTCACTTCTCAAGGAAAGCTCTTAGGCTCAGAACAGGGATGGGCTGAAGCAGCGGCAGGAAGAACATTCTCTTTTTATGAAGTCTGCTCTGAAAAAATGAGAACTTAATTTTTCTGTAATTCAACCCAATTTCTGTTTCAAGCTTTCCTTTTAGTTGAGTGATAGAAGCATCTATCGATTGTCATGGTCTGAATATTTGTGTCCCATCAAAATCCATGGTGAAATCTTGAAACTTGATGTAATGATATCAGGAACTGGGACCTTTGGAGAGTTTCTAGGTCACGGGTGGAAGCTTGGTAAGTGGATTAGCACTCTGATACAAGAGGCCCCTGAGGACTGCCCTGCTTCTCCGCAAAGCAGACAGCTGTAAAATCCCACCGCTCCACAGCAAGTGGGTGGGTTCTTACCAGACTCTGAATTCATCTGCACCTTGATCCTGGAGTTTCCAGCCTCTGGAACTGTGAGCAGTAAGTTTCCATTGTTTAAAAGCCACTTAGTCTATGGTATTTTTTTTTATAGAAGTCACATTGGATCAAGAAATCAGTCATTGTCTTCCTGGCTTTTTCCATGACTATATCTTTTTTTTTAATTGAATTCTTTATTGGTACAATTTATATACATCTCAAAATCACATATAACATTGGGAAATTTGTACCAGTATATGCCACAAGTTAATGCTCATTTTTACCCATATCCCTACCCACTCCCCCCTCCTCCCCCCTTTATACATGCTCTTTTATTTTCTTTCTGTATCATATTTATTCCTTCCCCTCATCA
>PVIC010046388.1:0-14287 GCA_004025085.1 Thryonomys swinderianus
TAGCAGAGGAATAGCAAGGTCAAGTGGAACCTTGAGTCCTAGTTTTTAAAGGAATATCCACACTGATATCCACAGTGGTTACACTGTACATTCCCACCAGCAGTGGAGAATTATTCTTCCTTCCTGCCCACAGTATTTGTTGTTGGTTGATTTTGTGATGCTGGCCATTCTTTCTGAAGTGACATGGAATCTCAGTGTTGTTTTTCATCAGCATCTCTCAAATGACCAGTGATGTTAAACATTTCTTCATATATTTCTTAGCTGCCTTTACTTTTTCATTTGAAATATGTCTGTTCATTTCAGATGCCTTTTTTTTTTCTTTTTGAGACAGGGTCTCGCTTTATAGTTCAGGCTGGCCCTGAGCTCACTATGTAGACCAGGCAAGCCTTGAACTCAGCAATCCTCCTGCCTCTGCCTCCCAAGTTCTGGGATTACAGGCATGAGCTACCATGCCTGGCATCATGGTATGTGGTACTGATTGCTGGTGGGAGTGAGTCACCACACCCTATATTGTTGTATATGATTACCAGAGAGTGAACCAGGGACTTTGTCCTTACTTGTTAGGCAGATGCTAGAACCACTGAGCTAAATCTCCAGCCCTCAGATGAGCATTTTTGAACTGAGTATTTACATTTGGGCAGGGTTTTTTAAAGCTCTTTATATACTCTTGATAGTATTCCATTGTCCAAGAAATAGCTTGTAAATATTTTTTCCCATAGTAAATCATTAATACTGGATTAAAACTAACTCATCAGTTTGGAAAAGCATTAAAAAAATACATGCATGCTAGGGATTTAGCTCAAGTGGTACTGCACCAACCTTGGATGCACAAGGACAGGAGTTTGATTCCCAGTACCGAAAAAAAAAAGTGCTAAAAAAATACGTGCATTCAATTTAAATATGTTAAAAACCTTTTTTTGTTTTGTTTTTACGAAAAGACCCAAACTTAATAGATTTAAATGAGAGTTTATGGTGAAAAACAATGTCCAAATGCAGTTGATCTAAGAAATGATCAATTTTGTGTGCTCAAGTTCTGAGAGGGAAAATGCCTTCATCTCATCTCAAGAACTCATAAGCAGAAAATGATTATTTTTTTTTTTTTGAGACAGGGTCTCGCTTTGTAGTTCAGGCTGGCCCTGAGCTCACTATATAGCCCAGGCAAGCCTCAAACTCAGCAATCCTCCTGTTTCTGCCTCCCTCCGGAGTGCTGGGATTACAGGTGTGAGCCACCACGCCCGGCACTGTGGTATGTGGTTACCGGGATGGAACTCAGGAACTTGCGCTTGCGAGGCAGGCGCTGGAACCACTGAGCTAACCCTCCGGCCCAGAAAATGATTATCTTAAAAGCCATCATTAATCTGGAATATATTAATAGCAGTTGACAAGCATATCATAAGCAATAATCTTTCCTTCATATCTGGCAATGGCAAAGCCTTTCCTGAAGTGTTTAGGAACATTGTAGAGAAACTGGAATTAATTCAAAGATCAGCAAAAATGACAATAGGAGTATTAGAAAAGATGAAAAACACCCAGGGATTCCAAAGAAGATAAAGAACATCACATCAAGGAGGACCATAAATAAAACCTTGTCCTCAAACCCAGTACATTTGGCGAAAGTTTCAATAAAACACTTTTTAATTAATTACAGTACTCAAATTAAGTCTCAGAGGACAGAGATGAGTATTCCTACATTAGTGCACAGGCTAACACTGGCTGAAATAAATTAAAATTCAAGAAATAGATTACAATTTCCTTAATGAGGAATCTCTTGGTTCTAACAAGGGACAGAAGAGCTAAGCATGAAATGAGGAGAGGAATTTTCAAAAGTAAGGGTTGGGTGTGATAGGGTTTGGATAAGACTTTATTTACAAGGTAGATTTTGAGCAAAGATTAAAGAATTGAAAAATGGCATTTTAGGAAATTTAAAAGCATATTTATTACAAAAGCAATAACCAACAGAGTGAAAAAACAGCCTACAGAATGAGAAAAATGTTTCTGCTACAGGACCATATACAGAATTCAAAGAAATTAGATTCCCCAAAATAAAAGACCCAATCAAAAATGGGCAAGCAGACAGGAGGATTGCTGAGTTCGCGGCGGCTTGCCTGGGCACCATAGTGAGCTCAGGGCCAGCCTGAACTACAAAGTGAAACCCTGTCTCAAAAGCAAAAAAAAAAAAAAAAAAAAAAAAAAAAAAAAAAAAAAAAAAAAAAAAAAAAAAAAAAAAAAAAAAAAAAAAAAAAGGATAGAAACTTCATAGAACAAGTAAAAATGGCAAATAAATATATTACGAATTGCTCAACATTTTTATCTCCTAGAGAAATGCAAATTAAGGTCACACTGAGATTCCATTTTACCCCATATAGAATAACCATCACAAAGGAATCAAATATTTTAAAAGGCTGTGGAAAAAGGGAAGCTTTCTACATTATTGGTAAGAATGTAAACTAGTAAAATGCCTATGGAAATCAGCATGGAGATTCTTCAAAAAAACTGACCCTGATATTCCTCTTATAGCTTTTTTTTTCTGGAAAAATTAAAGATGATATTACAATCATACATGCATATGCATGATTTTAGTGCCACAACTCAAAATAACTAAACCTTGGAGAAGAAACATATATCTCCATCAACAGAAAAATGATTTAAAAGTGTAGAATTTACACCTAACAGAATATTATGCTGTCATGAAGAAAGATAAACTTGAGTCCTTTGTAGGAAAATAGACGTATCTTGAGGCCATAATTTTAGGCGAAATAAACCAGACATACAGGCTTGCATATTGGATAAATTCTCTCAAATAAGCCCAAAATATAAGTAAACAACAAAATAAAAGAAAACAGGAAGAGGCTGGGGATTTAGCTCAAGTGGTTCTACGCCTGCTTTGGAAGCACAAGGGCCTGAGTTCGTTCCCTGGTACCACAAAAAAAAAGGAAAAGGGATAGGTGGATAGATCTTTCTTACAGGGAAAGGAAATCATGAGATGGGGGGGGGAGAAAGAAACAAGAAAGGAGGAATTAAAATGCATTCTGTACCTGTACCAGCATTCATATAAGGAATGTAAACATCATGCACTACAAATATGTATTAATAAAATGATCTGAAAAAATAAAGAACATGCTAGATTTTCCTCAATAAATAGGAAAGACTATATCAAATGGGAATGCAACATCTAGTTCGACATGTCCCAATAACATTACGTGTCCCAGACTCTGTTACATTTCACAGTAAACAATGTCTGAATCTCTCTCCATTCCTAGGCCACTTATTTGGAATTCACTGCTTCATGGTTCCAAGTACAAATCATATTGCATTGGTGACCCGGCGTTTTGTGTGTCCCAGGGCTTGCAATAGTCCCAGATGTGCATGTGACCCATCTGAACTGGTAGATACAGTAGAGCTGGAGGGGGAGAGAGAAGCCAGATCCTGATGGCATCATTTGAGCCCCCTGAGATGACTCTAAGCTTTGTCGATGAACGGATCTCTCATGTAAGCTAATAAATCCTCTTTCACTTAATCCAGTCAAAAAATGAAAGTATGAGGAGCAGACAAAGAGAAGACCTGTGGAAAGATAATTTTGGTGGAGTGTATATTCCAGGCAAAAATTCCAGGAAGGGATGTGCTTAGAATATATGAGATACTGCAAGAGGGGTCAGTTGGTCAGTGGGCTAGACAAGAGTCTGCAAGGTACAGAATAATAACAGATTTTCTTTTTTGAGACAGGGTCTCGCTTTGTAGTTCAGGCTGGCCCTGAGCTCACTGTATAGCCCAGGCAAGCCTCAAATTCAGCAATCCTCCTGCCTCTGCCTCCCGAGTGCTGGGATTACAGGCGTGAGCCACCAAGCCTGGCAATAATAACAGATTTTTAAAGGCACAGGTAATAAAGATACAAGAGCCCAGGAGTGGAGGGGTCTGTAACCTATTAGGAACTTTGACATGTATACCAAATGAATTACAAATATATCTGAAGGTTTTGAAAGGAGGCAAGAATGATCTGAAAAATGTTAAAAGATATTTTTTATGCATTAAGAATAGACTGCAGAAAGTCAGCAGTGAAGATGGGGTGAATTAAATTATCACAATAGTCCAGGAAAGGAGCAGTGGTAGCTTACATCAGAGTGATAACAGAGAGAGGTTGGTTAGAGTCTCAATGTACTCTGAAGATGAAACCTGTAGAATTTGGTAATTGAGGATCTATAATTTATTATTTGGTCTGAAGAAAATGACTCACTTTCCTGCAGTCTTACTATCCTTTCCTTAAAATAGAGTTGATATGTTAGTTCTACTTAGCAGATTTTAAGATTAGACAGGAAAATATATGTGATGTGTAAGTAATTGCAGCTAGAACAAGATGGATATCCGGTAAACACTATCTTCTTGCCTTCCACTCTTGCCTTCTACTCTTTTCAGTGTGTTTTCACTTGGGTCTAATAAATGTACCCTAACATAACATAGCAAGTGACGTTGACTGCAATCTTAAATGAGAAAATATAATATTTTAATTAAAATGATGTATCACAAAGTTGAATTTAAAGTTAATAAAAACAATTCTGGACTACCTCCTCGAGCAGTACACCTTTCAATGTAGATGGAGGCTTCTTACCTGTTGAGTCTTAAATCCTCCCTGATATCTCATAAGTCTCATAAGAAATAAAATTTACCCTGGTGGATTTTTTAAAATATCTTTTCCAATTTTTAAATTTTAAAGGTTTCTTTTAAAGAAACATATGCTATCCCAGCTGTCTGTGTCTAATAAAGCAGCCACTGACAGAAGGGAATAAAAAAGAATGGAATATAACATTTCAGAGATTCCTCAGACACACTGAGGACTTTTGAATAATATGAATGCAGCTAAATCTGGTTAAGATGCAAATACACAAATCATGGAAAAATAAATGTGTCCATAATGCATAAGGGTCTGAGACATTTAAAGGTGACGTTGTGGAGCAACACAAAAATACCAACCCAGAAAAATCACAGGCTGTTTAACAAGCAAAATTAAAATTTTTCTTGTAGTGCCATATTTAAGATTTTTATTTGGTATATTTTATTGTAACAAGATTTTTAATCTGGACTTCTAATATAATCTTTATTTGATAATTATGCAGCATCATTGTTTGTTTCCATATATCTTACTTGGTCATGGTCAGAACTAAAAGTATTACAACAGTTAACTGCTACTGTTCTCACTAGAAATTTTTTATTACAGTTCATAATTACCAAGAGCAGTAAGAGAAGAAAAGAGAATATATTCATTTATAATTGATACTATGATCTTTGCTTATTTTAATAAGAAAAGAAAATCTACTTTGCATATAACTGATCATAAAGCCTAGTATTTTATTATGTTCTTTGTATTTTTCAAAGTTGGTTTGGTTTTTAACATAAGTAATAACTATATTATACTGCTCGTGAAAAAGCTATCGAAATAGGTCCCCCAAAGAATGTAGTGCCCAAGCTGCCTTCTGCTTCTGAAGAATTTCCACTCTATCAAAGGAAGTCTGAGTAAAGAACTAATAAAAAAAAAACAATTATAGAAGTCCCAAGTGAACTCACTTCCGGAAAGTTTGTTTAACAAGCAGATTCTTGTGCCATATGCAAACCTCCCCAAATCAAAATGTCTAGAGTGGAACACAGAAATGTTACTTAAGAGCTCTGGATGACATTTCCACATATTAAAGCTTGAGAACTACAAACTGTAGTTGAAGAAAATACTTGAACAGATTACTAAACTTTGTCAGGTCTTACCCTTCGGTATGTAAATCATCTGTTCTTAGTCAGCTTTATCTTTACAGAGACACAACATCAAGCACTTCACATCTTTCAAAAGAGGAGGGATTTGATTTAGCTCACAGTTAGTTTCAGGGGTGTCAATTTATGGGTAGCGGAGGGTGTGATAGATCAAAGATGCTTAGTTCATGGCTGCTGGAAAGCAGAGCAGCTGGAGTGCCAGAAATAAAGGAGCTGGGAACCATATGTGATACTCAGGCTCCACTGCCGGCTCAGACACACCGGAAGTGTGCTTCACTGATCCCCTAGGTGGATTCCAAGCCCAGCTGATGACACGGAGACAATGAAGCTTGACCATCACTTTGGATAGAGTTGTATGTACATCATTAGGTCCTTATGGGGATTAAAGTAGATGAATCCATAATGAACCCTATGAAATGGCCAATATTTGGTATTATTTTCTAACATTATTTTGGACCTAGAATTCATAGTTTCCTGGACTGTTTCAAAGGAAAGATGAAGAATAAAAAGATATTTTTTAGAAAGTGGTTCCGACGATAGATCATTCAATTTAGATACAATACTGATGAGAGTGAAGCCAGAAAACGTTTGGCAAAGTGAAAGAAAAATGAATGCTAAAGGTCTGAAAACTCCAAGGAAGTCAAAGAACAATGTACAGGAACCTATAGGGACCCTTGGCACGATGGAGAGTGGGGGGAAAAAAGTTCTCAAATTTCCAGGATGGTGTGTGTGTGTGTGTTGTGCATTTGTGAGCGTGTAAATTTGTGTACTAAATTGTTAAAATATGATAGCACATGAACTCAACTACAAAAATTTTCATTTAATACCAGACAATTTTGATGTCACAATTTAAACATTCAAAAGAAAAGAAAATCCTATCCCTACTGTATCAAATCCACTAAAACATTACATAAATTTTTGTAAGACTATCCAATTAAAGAACAGAATGAGAGAAGAATATTATTCAAAAATACAGAAGAGATAAAGATTTTATTTTGATGACAACAAAAATATCCATGAGGAGGGCAGGTCGATGAAAAGGAGATAGATGTACAGGGAGCTGCGAGCATGATACACACCTATTTCCATGTGGTGAAAGGTTAATACTTTATAACTAAGACAGCGAAGAAATGCGCCTGCCACGTCTGCATCTTAGTTCTTGTGACAGGAGAACGTGAGGAAGCCATGCTCAGGCAGCTTCAGAGGAAGCCGAGGACCTCTGAGGAGCGCTGTGTTTCACGAAGACAGAGATCCGATCCAACAAAGGTTGAAGGTGTTGGGAAAACACTTCGGAGGGGACTCATTTCATCACCGTGGTCCATTTCAAATCAAGCATCTTTCTCTTAGCTCCTGGAACTTAACACGCTCTGAGCGTTATCTCCTAAATCTGCTTTTGTGTTTCCTAAGTGATGTGAGATGAGATACTGGAGGATGTACCAGGGCTCAGACACATGGCTTTCCCGTGTGCTCCTGGCTCTTTGTCCCCGCTGCCATCTCTGCTTTTCCTCTTATCAGGCACCAGCACACGGATCACTGGAGTCTCACCATGGCCTTGAGGAGGGACAAGCTCACGGGCCTATGCCTGACAGTGGCAGTTGTGGGTGAGATCCAGGCACCTGGGAAAGTCTGGGTGTGCCTGGTACATATCCCCCATAGTCTAGAGAACACGGTATTTCATTATTTATTGTTTAAAGAAATCTCGAGATTGTAGAGATTGTAGAAGAAATGAAAACAACAACAACAACAACAACAACAACAACAACAAACTCCTCTCCCCTCTGCTTTTTATAAAGTAGCCCTGCATTAACCTTTTGTACAGGATCCAAAATTATGTCATATATCCTGATTGAAGGTGTTCGAAATTCACCCTGGAAAGAGAACTGACAGACAACTATGCTGGAGAGTTAGAAGGACGGGCATCAGCCAAAACACAGGAGAGGATGGATGGATCCTTTGTGATCACGGTGGGTAAAGAACTTCACGTTTTGAGCAGCAGCCAAGTATAAATTTGTAAGAGACAGGGAGGTTAGTTTGTCAGAGATCCAAACCGAAATCTAGCCAAAGTTCTGGTGAGTGCCCTGAGCTTCAGCGCTTACCTTTAGTGCAGACAGCCTCTGCTCAGGTTACCAAACAGGGCTTTGAAAGGCTCTCAAAATGTGGCTGATTAAATCCTCTCCTAGGGAGTAGCTATGCTTCACTTCAAATTGGAAAGAGCTTCTCATACTGGATCCAGAAGGAGGAGCCTGGTTTGGTGGGCAGGTAAAGCACACCAAAGGCCATGGAAACAGAGGCTGTATTGTGTCCTTAAAACTTGGTTACCCCCAAAGTCCTACTGAGCTTATAAAGGAAAAATAAAGGATATTAAATCCTGCTTTTAGGATACCTACTTTCTAAACTGATGAAAGCCTTAGTTTATCTGAGGTTTACCTGTAAAATAGGGATATTTATAATCCTTGCTTTCTTAATGCCCCACTTTTTTTGAAAAAAAAAAAAACACACATCAAAGTACATAATTAAATGTGTCAGGTGAACGTGATAACCTCTACACTATGGAAACCCTGTTAATACATAATTAATGTAATTAATTAATTCTTTATCACTTCTTTCTCCTTGAAAGACTTTAGAATGCTCTGACAGAGTTCAGGAAAGAGAAGGTGCCCCCATGTTTCGTACTGGAAGACCTATGCCTCCAGAAGGTCGGAGACAGATTGGGGCAATGAAACCATATAAACAATAAAACCGAAAGGTGGAGTCGCACGTGCGGACAGGCTGAGTGTGCGATGCAGGTGTCAGGAGTGCGTGAGTGAATGGCCTAGCAGTAAGAAGACAGTGAAAGAGGATTGAGGAAGAGGAAGGAAGGTCTTATACTTCTAAATTTGTAAATAGCTTTCACCTGCCTCTAAGGAGCCCTCCATCTTTGTTTCTTCCTCTCTCCTCATGAAACGGCCTGCGATGTAGCGCCTGAGCCCAGCTAGTCCTGCCCGGCTTCTCCTCACTCGCCAGAGCGATCGCCTGAAAGCACCGTCGCAAAACTGCAGCTGTGCGCACCATAGGAAAGCAATTGCCAAACTAAAGAGATTAGTTCAGCTTTGCACCAAATAATGGTGTCGAGGTGTTAGCAGAAGAGCTATGGGCACTTAGCCCAGAAACTCGTATTTGAGTGTGAATTTTCATAGCCACTTCCATAATTAAAATCCCAGAACTAGCGCTTTTGAAATATTCTCCTAACGTGCATTTTGTTTTTAACCTAGATAACATCTTTTTGCCAATTTTGACTGATTTTTGGGGCCGGTTTTAAAACAATATTGTGGCCTGAAAATTCTATTTCCACCCCTGAGGAGATAAAAATAGTACCTAGAGTACCTAGGTGTTTATCTTGGTTCTCTTAGAGGTCTCTGTGCAGCTTCTTTGAAAAGAGCGCCACCTAGGGGAATGTAACGGAGTCAGCGCAACACCTGCAATGCACCATGCTTGCAGTCTGATGCACCTGATGACGTATTTCAGAAGAGCGTGGAAGTTCTCTTCTATGTCAGAGGACCTGATCCGTCTTAGAAGACAAGTCTCCTCCCGCAGAGCTGCATATGGCTTTGCTAGATGCACGAGGGCTTGATTTCTAATTTCCACCTGCACATAAAAAAATAAAACAGACCTTAATAGAAAATACAATATAAGACATGTTTTGGACACATGTTTTCATTTTAATTAGTACCTTGAAATATTAAGATCTTAACCTGTCAGTAACTACGTGAATGAGGTCTTAACAATTAGCAGAGTGCTGGGTGTGGTGGCTCATGTCTGTAATCCCAGCACTCGCGACACAGAAGCAGGAGGATTGCTGAGTTCGAGGTTGGCCTGAGCTACATAGTGAGCTCGGGGCCAGGCTGAACTACAAAGGGAAACCCTGTCTTTAAAAAATTAAAAAAATAACAGATATTTTAACTTAAAGACAGTTATTTCTTTCTAGAAATTTCTGACTACATTTTCCCATAAGAACAAAAAAAGTGGAAGATAATTTAGTTGGCTGATTCAGTTAAAAACAGGCTAATTTTCTTTTGTTCTATTTCTGATATTTTTTCACAGATATCTTAGAAAATCACTATATTTACTAAAATATATTTCCCATGACATAAAATCCATGCAATAATCCTTACATGATAATTTGAAAGAAAGCAGTACTGTTTAAAAAATGTTACTAAGCTTAAGATTCAGTTCTTCCTATGAAGCAGTGAAAATGATCTTAATTTAAATCCAATGCTCCATATATAACTATTTTCCTTAATTAGATGCCTCTGGATAATGAATTTCAATGTGTTCAGAATGGTAGAGTAGGGGAAAATAGGAAGAAATTAATGTTGTTGATTTTTTGAAAAAGGTATATTGCATGCTATTTATTTTTATTAGAGCAGGTGTCATATCACTTGATATTTGCCTACTGATATACCAATGTTCCTCACTAAATGGACCCTTCCCTCGAAGCCTGAGCCCATGTTTCACTGGTAGCTAGTTCCAGAGTGCTTTGGGGACACTGTTCTGACTAAATGATCTTCCTAGTGGTTAATACATTGAATATAACCCCTAGGTGAATCAATAGCACCTAGACTAATGCCTGAAATTGTAGCAGGGAAACAAAACCCAAAGCAAAGGTGAGTAAATCGTCAGCTTCCTTCAGCATATGTTTATGGAACGTACGACCCCTTTTCACAGAAAGCAAAAATTATAAACAAGGAGTGAATCTATTGTGCAGGACATGACCAATATTTATGAGGAAATAAAAATATGAATTACTCTTAGCATCTCTTTTGGGATTTCTCAACCAAATAATTTCCATAGATAATCAAGACATAATGGTACACACCAAATGTTGAAGTTTTTGTGACACACAATTTTATATGTTTGTGTAGGTAGCGCTGTCTCTCATGTGCCACAGAAGAAAGGAAAGCTACTCTGACACATGGAAGATTTTCAGGCTTCCCAAAATCTAAATTCCCCTTTACCCTACTTATTGCAGGCTCTGACGGCAACCTTGGTGACATGAAGTACAGGTTACTTTAAGAAGTAGTAGTCCTAGCTAAGTTCTGAAGCCTAACCATGATTTCTGTTTAGATTCCTGGCCATTTCATAATTCTTGATACTCTGCCCACAGCAAAACTTTCTCAGATTTACACTATGGACCCAAGGGTGATTTGCTACCTTAAAGGGTTTTCAGCTTCTGTAAAGATCTATCTATAAGGATAAGGCCCTTATCCATAGGAACCTGCCTACTGTCCAGTGCGTGAAACCTGTGAGAGATCATGACCTTGACCATGCTTGTGTAGGCTTCCCTGTAGTTTTGGTCTCATGGGACTGAGTCACTATGCTTCTCTGTGACAGCGACCTGCTAATCACCACTGAGTTCACAGACTGACTTTTTACACTTATTTGTAATATTATACTCGATAGCTTGAAAGATGGTTCATTCTTTTCCTCCAGGCAAGAGAGAATCACCAAAAGCTAACTGTAATTGTAAAATGATCATCAAGATATGAATAAAGTGGTGTTAAAAATCTCTAAGAAGCACCTATTTCTAGAAGTTCGGTTTTTGAAACATATCACTGAGAAAGTTGTAAATGCAAAAAGTTCAGTGCAGGCTAAGCCAGGGACCTTTCTGATTTATGCTCATAACAGCTGGGAAGAGCTAGAAATAGGACGGTAATAAAAACACTAATTACCTTCTGATGCCAGGCCAGCAAACAAGCAGGTTTGTTGCCTTCCCTAATAACTTGCTGCTCTAATTAGTGGCTGTAACCATTAATAAATGAAATGATACTCAAGTCCCAGGAGGTGACAATGACACGTCCTGCTTTTACAAAAGGCCATTAAACCCATACTTTCATTTTCATATCCCAGGATTAAATTATTGAGCATTATTTGGCTTAGTAATTTGGATTTAAAATTTAAGAACATAAATCACCAATGTGTTGTCTTTACTAGCACTATAAAAAAAACCAAATAAACGTACTCTCCTGTGGACTGTTAATTCCGTGAGAAGTATTAATGTCAAGAGGACTTCAAAATATAAGAATTTTTATACAAAATATTATTGGCAGTATAAATTATTATCACATGTAAAAGTAAATGAGAAGAAATAGAAAGGCTTTAGTGGACCTGTTTTCTCTATAATCTGATGGTGTGTACTATAGTCTGGAATATTAAAAAAAAACACTAATATTAAACTAAGTCATATTCCAACAACATATTTAAATAAATACAGTGCTTTGCGCCATAGTCACAATGCATTTGATATGTCATATCTATATTCATGTCTTCCAAAAATACATCTATAAATACAGTAGGAATTTAGCCAGTGCTGGTTCATTTAAAAAGTTTTTGCCAGTGCTCGCTTCGGCAGCACATATACTAAAAAAGTTTTTGCCACTAGGTGGCACTAATCTACTCACAGTTGTACAGACTAGACGCTCCATAAAAAAGCAAAACAGAGAGTAAGTAGAAGGAAAGAAGGCTAGTTTTATTTACTCTGCCTTCTCTCCCAATATGGTTGTAAGAAAATGAGTAGAAAAACTGTTTTTAAGAAAAAAAGGAAACAATTTTTACTTTTGAAAAGATGACCGTGTGTTTTGGAAAATCCGCAAGAACTGAGGAGGAGGGCTTCTAAGTGCTTAGCCTTTTAGTGGTAGTTTTATGAGTATATGCTACTTAGTCTTGACTACATCTTGCCATTTTAGATTATAGTTTCCTACAGAAGGGAAATTCTACAATCAACAAAAAATTACCAAAAAGTAAAGACCAGAATTAAAGTTCTATTTTATTAATATATTTTTATCCATAGGAGTAAATATATAAATAATTCATGATAGCAAAACTACCAAGACTTGATATTTCAAGTACATATGAAGATATCAGAAGGTACACCTTTTTTTTTTTTTTTTTTTTTTTGAGACAGGGTCTCGCTTTTATAGTTCAGGCTGGCCCTGAGCTCACTATGTAGCCCAGGCAAGCCTTGAACTCAGTAATCCTCCTGTCTCTGCCTCCCGAGTGCTGGGATTACAGGCGTGAGCCACCACGCCCAGCAGAAGGTACACCTTTAATAACTTAAATAATAGCTGAAAATGCCAACAATATCAACCTAAGAATTTAAAAAATAAATATAAATTTCTACCCTTTGGTGTTACTCAAAATAACTGAGATACAGAGACATCACCAACAGAATTTGAAATAAAAGGAAAACTAAAAGAACAAGCAATTACCTTAGTTTTTTGTTCCAACTCTTACTTCTAAATTCTCTTAAGTATTGTATCTATTTCTTCAATTACATTTTGAAGTTTTTAGAGCACCAGCTTAATAGTGTGATATAAGACCTGGGTGGTGAGATCTGACAACTTGTAGTCTGGAATCCAAGTTAAGGTTAGGACATATTTTAAAGGTGACCTCAAAAGAAAAGAAAAAAAAGTGATGTAAAATAACTAGCCTTACAAGATGATATGGAGAAATGGACATAGTATGTACAGGTAAGGGGACTTCACCAAGTGGTAGTTCAAGTATTTGTACCTCCAATTTCTTATTATCTTTGAAATATATTGCCTTTGTTTATGTTTTTCTTTCCAGCAAAACAAAGACGAATTTGTGATCTAAGAGAGGTTTAAGAGAGTTTTAAATTAAAACTTCTTATCTGTCAGAAATCAGACGACCTGTATTAGTATGAAAAAGATATAATGTAATATACACATCACAGATATTGAGATGTTCAAGGAAAGATTCAAGCTAATGACTCTCCAACACAAAGGTATAAAGCCTTTGATTTATATTTATTTTTTTCACACTAACAAGAAGTGCACGTATGACCTACATGCTGGAATTGGTTTTCCACAAATGATAAACTCACTGGGTGCTGAGTCATCTGTGGTGGACAAGCGTCACCAGCAGCTCCCAAAATGTGCTAAGGGCCCCACGTCATAAGGTGGTCAGAGCTGAAGCAGTTTTGCTTCATGACAAAATACTCTATAGCATCCGTTAGCTACAGAAGGGCATTTTCCATCCTTCCTCTTGGGGACCTTTCTGCATACAGAGATTTTCTTTTGGAGGAATTCTCTGAGGCTGTGTTTATATATATAAGTGAATTCTCTAAGATGGTTAAGATGTAAAGTTGAATTTTGCATTCTCATGCATATTTTCAATGAATATATTCTGGAGTGAAAAAATATGCTTCACTTGAGGGATTGCCAGAAAGATATTTCAATGTGGTTTGTTTCAGGAACAAACTTATCTTGAATATTCCCCTCTCTGCCTCCTCATTCTGCCCCCAGGAATAGAACAATTATATACTATTTTTATGTAGCCATGGATACAGATAGCAATATATTCTAAGATGTCTTCCCTGCCTTCATTTTTTCCAAATAAATTATCTTTAACTCCTCTTGACTTATTCTAGAGTGACTGACTGATCCCATCTGGTATGAATAAGCTTAATAATTATAATTCAGTGAGATATTTCAGTAGTTCCACCTTAGGTTCCTCTTATTGATATCACATTGGAAAGACC
>PVIC010046389.1:0-14251 GCA_004025085.1 Thryonomys swinderianus
AGCCTCTCCTGCTAGAGACAGGCCTCAGAGTTTCTCCATTGGAAACCAGTTGTTTCTGAGGACAGAAATAAAGCAGCCAACAGTTTGCAAGAGGGTGGTGTTGCTGGCCCCAAGCAGTGATCACTTTAGGTGTTTCAGAATAACCATAGTAGCGCTGTTGTTCCCATTTTACAGGTCAGGAAACTAAAGCTTGGAAATGTGTGAGTTTCTCAGGAGCTTATAGCAGTTTAGTGGTGAAGTCAAGCTGCACCACCCAGTGCTTCCTTCACACACAGAAAAGAAAGTATCAAGTAGAGAAGTTGTATTCAGTTAGGCTGTGGTGTGCACAGACAAGATAGCTACTTGGGAATCTGTTCGTTCATGACACTTGCTGCTCTGTGACAGAACTGCGTGAGTATCTGGGTATCTAGGCACTTCTTTCTAAAAGGTCTAGAGACTGAGCTTGTCCATAGCAGACTTTAATAATGGAAGACTGCTATAGCAGTTAACTCAGGAGGTTCATATCAGCCACACCTAGACCTAAGACCTCCAGGGGCTGCTTCACAAGTCACTTTCTCACTGGGCTTGGTGCCTCAAGCGTGTAATCCCAGCACTTGACTTGGGAGGCAGAGGCAGGAGGATTGCTAAATTTGAGGCTGGCCTGAACTACATAGTGAGCTCAGGGACAGCCTGAACTACAAAGTGAGACCCTGTCTCAAAAAAACAAAAAACCCCAAGTCATGTTCTCATTCTGCATCTCTGAAATTCTTTGTGGTAGTGATTATGGGAGTAAGTTCTCATGTTTTGTAATAGCTCAAACATAACATTGTTTTAAAAATAATATTAAAAAGGCAACATATCAAAGGATAGTTTGCCTGCCAATTGAGAGGCCTCATAATAGTAAATATAATTTTTGTCCACTGGTATATCTAATCATTCATCAATTCATTCTAAAAATCCCAAAACTCACTTTTCTTATTTTGATGGCTATATCCAAGCCTACCTTTCTCCTTGCCTCCTACTACCTGCCTCTAGGCTGGAAATGTGTCTTCAGAGGAAACTCAAGGCAAAACTATGTAGAATGGATCTGTCCACCAGCCAGTTTGTGGTCCTTTTCCGTCACCCCTGGGCTCAGGTCTGAAGTGGCCTACTGGGCTAAGGACCCTTAGGGTCAGTGGAGTATAGACATTGCATGAGTGCTGTCAGCCAGTGTGGATTCAGACACCACTTTGCTACTAGAAAATCTGACCCACAACTTCTGTTTTTGTCTGAAAAAGAATATAATTGCATAACATCATTGGGAGGCTTAAATGAGATTATGCATATACAGCTTTTAGTGTAGTGCCTGACACATGTTTTGTGTTCAAGAAAAAAATCATCTTTGTTTGCTGGGGTTTTTCCCTTTTGCAATTGTGATCCACGTACATCAAAATATTGAATCTAATGTTACAGTAACTGTGTAGAGTTTACTTTGCCGATTTTGCTTTTTAAGGCATCTGTACACACCTTCCATTTTCTTGTCTTCTCAAGAACCTGTTTACAATGACAGGTTAAACAATTAATCCTCATTTTATGCATGGAGAAATGCCCAAAGAAAAATGACCAGTGCTGTGCAAAAGTAACCTGGTGCTTTTCCTCTGTCCAATGCTGTCTTCTTAGCTGCAGAATTGCAAAGGAGTGAGAGTAGAAATTTTGTTTTGTTTCGTTTTGTTTTTTATAAATTCAGTTCACGCTCTGCAGTTGATAGTATTGCTCAGCCATTTGGGGCAAAAATATTCCTCCATCCCATCTAGAACACAGTAGGGATGCTTTGGTGTAGAGATAAGGGGAATATCCATAAAGGAGGTGGCTTTATCTTCTGTGTTCGAGATTGCAGACCATCCAAAGATCTCCTGACTCAGTAGCTTTTCAAGCACACATTTGGTTGCCCAGCCAACTGGAATGCACCATGAGGACCACCAGCCTGTATCTGCCTTCTCTAAAGGGTACATAGTCAGTTGTTCCTCTGTTGTTAAGTCTTACCAAAGATCTTCAGCCTGAACTCCTTGCTGTACTTCCTCACATGAACTGTTTATCAAGTCTTGGAGTTTCCCAGCATGCACTGCTTCACCAGGTCTGGAATTTCCTAGCATCCACTACTTACCATGTCTTGGAGCCAGTGTTGACAGGTCTTCTAACATTTCAAGTGCTCTTCACTCTCATCTTCTCATTATTCATATTTTATACATATTTCATATTAAAGTGAATTAGAAGTGTCTAGAAATACTTAGCAGAGTAATCATAATTACAATTTTAATAATCTCTACTTTCATTTTTCCTTAACACCAATTGCCTTTACTCCTGACCGTTCTAGCTCAGGTGAGTCTTTTCTTCCTTTCAATTATTTGAATTGCTCACTAAAGATGCATAGCTTTGGTGGTTGTTTTCTTCTTTCTTTTGTTACTGCTCAAATTCTGGTCCTAGACTATCTTCTCTAAACACAGCTCTGCCTCTAAACCTTGCTTCAGTTCCTGTTTTTAGCTGCCTCATGGATTTTTTTCTTTTTTGGTAAAAATGTGATCCTTTTCCTTTTCTAACTAGAAAATCTTCTATAACTCCTATACTGTGTAGAAGAGGAAAATCCAGATACTTAACCCAGTATTACTTTTACTTTTAAAATGTATTTTTTAAAAAAACTAACAGTTGTAGTTTTATGTATTTTTCATGTATACCATGGTATTTTGAAGTATACAAAGTCTGTGGAATTGTGAAACTAGATAATTAACTATCTCATGTAAGAGGCATGTGAAAAATTATGGTGAATATTTAAATTTAAAACAATTTATTACAGTGAAAGAAACATTACCATTACCCCCCCCCCCAAAAAAAAAATTCTTCCCTTACTTTAAGCACACTTATCCAGTCTTCTTGCTTTATGAGGCATTTCTGGAAGTCCTCTTTCATAAGTACGTTCAGCTGTGCTATTATGGCTGCTTTGATGTCCTGAATTGATTTGAAATATTTAGAGCAAGTTCTGTCTAGTAAAAACATGATGTATTTTCACCCATCCTTTGTACTGGATTTGGCTGGGCCTATGAGTCTTTGGGTTCTTCTTCAAAATGAAAATGACCACAAAAGGGAAATATTTTTAATCCATTCAGAGCATTGAGACAGGTAAATATATTTATGAAAGAGGACTTCTAGAACTGCTTCAGAAAGCGCCCAGAATAAGGGGATAAGTGTGTCTCAGTGGAGGAGGAATATTTTAAGGGAAAGTAACAATAATGTATCTGTTACTGTCATGTTTTTATATTTAAACATTCTCCATATAATTTCTTCATAACTTAAAGTTATTTTTTTCAGTGAGAATATTCAACATGTAATCTCTTTACCTTTCTAACAATTCAAAATGTCAACTATTGTCACCATGCCATACTTGAGCTCTCAACTTTCTGTGTCCTATCTAACTGTATGTTTATAATCTTTGATGGCTGTTTCTCTAGCTCCCTTCCCCACTAACCACCTGGCCTGTGGTACTCATCATTCTACTTTGTAATTCTCTAAAATTAGCTTTTTTAGATTACACAGGTGAGTTCATGCAGCTATTTGCCTTCTTGTGCCTGGTTTATTTTGCCTAACATATTATCCTCCATGGTCATCTGTACTGTTGCAAGTATCAAAGTTACTTTCTTTTTATGGATGAGTGGTAGTGTATATATCTTCTTTACCCATTGATGGACACTTAATTTGATTCCATGTCTTGACTACTGTGGGCATAATTTTAGGATACTGATTTCATTTGCTTTGCATAAACACCGAAGAGTGGGATTCTGGATTATATGGTGATTGCCAGATTATATGGTAGCTCTAGTTTTGCTAATTTGTGTAATAGTGCTACTGTTTTCCAGAATGCTTTCCCGAAGTCCAATATTTAGAGCTTGCAAATGACTGATTCCATTCTGACTTTTCACCTTTTTTCCCTCCATGTATATCGTCATCACCTTTGCTGAGTCAGATAAGTCTCTGAAAAGTTCAGATTCATTCATTCATTTTTACCATGTCTTTCATTTTTGTTTGTATTATTCTCTTACCTGACTATCTCTACATCCCTATCCCTTTTTGTGTGAGTCTAGACTGGGTTCACTTTCAGGGACTTAGAGTAGATTTTATCTTGTCCGTGAACTTTTCTAATGCTGCAGAATTAGCATTACTTTGACTCATGCTCCAAGTATGCTTTATACCTTGGTACAGTCTTTTGATCCCTGATGAAACTAGAAACTTTAGGATTTAGGGTCTGTGTTTTGCTTTGGTCATTCAGGACAGTTCCTCTTTGAGTTTCTGGGAAAGGAGGGAAATTCCTTCAGTCACTGTTACTCAGATCGTGAATAGTTAACAAAGGTGAGATGTGGCTGTGATTAGATCAGCCAGTGAGCAAAGGGCTACAAGTGCCTTTTTCTGTCTCCTTAGAGATACACATTTATTAACTATGCCCTTCAAAAGTGCGTGAACTCGAGAGTTCTCAGAGATGTTTACAAGACACTCAGAGGAGCCCCCTGGAGTTACTTAGTCCTCTGCTCCTTTTCTCTCCCTTCCTTTCCCCTACTGCTGGCTGCACTCCCACCCCAGCCCCCGGGGTAGCTGACAGTAGGCAAAGACATCAAAAGCCTAATGAGTTCAGTACGCAGAAAAAGCTGACATTTTTTTTTAGCTGTTTGTCAGGGCAGCTCCTACAGGGAAGTGTTTTGTATTATAAACAATGAGGAAGTCCAGGTAGCCTTGCAAGTGGGCCAGGCTGTTCCCAGCTATCTCTGGTCTTGGAGAATGGACAAAAAATGATTTGGAAAAGCTTGGAAATAAAATGTTTATCTTCTTATCTAATCACTATGTGGAGTCCAGCAGGAAAACCAACAGTTACTGAAGTCTTTTGTGGAGGTCAGTGATAGGAGAGAAGTGACAAAGCAAGGGGGTGAGAAGGATGCTGTTCCATGCATGAAATCTTGTCCTCAAAGTGGATGATGTGAGGTCTGTTCTCAGAATTTGAATCAGTTGTTTCTGTTTCTTTCTAAGGACTTCTTGTTAATATGGTTGAAACCTATATCCATGCTGAGGTGCAGTTTTATATATTGTGATCCTCCACCCCTGGCCCCTACCTAGTCAGAGTTGGACTGTAATGAGCACTTTCCTTAGAAGGGCTTGATTAGTCTGTCCAGGTGGCTGAATGTGGAACTGAAAGACCACAGACAGCCATAAGCCATAAGGTTAAGTGAGCCTGAAAAGCAGAAGACACTGCAGCAATGGAGAGAGGCATGTAACAGACACTGAGAGAGGAGCAGGGGAGAAGAGCCACCTGGAGAATCCTTTTTCAGGTCTACCTCATGCAATAGCAATGAACTTTCCCCCACCGATAGCTATTATATTTCAAGGAAACATCACAGAAATCAATCAGCTCCTTTATTCTAACATTAAAAAAGTTATAGGGCTTACTAGAAAGTCATGTAGCCACTTAAAAGGATGCTTACAAAAGATTTCTTATAATCTGGAGAAGTGCTTAAGTTATAATGTCAGATGGGAAAAAAGCCAGGCAGACCATTGAGTAGGGATAGTATTCACTTAACCACATTGAAACTTTTATAAAATTGTGCAAATAATCTAGAGAACAACACCCCCCCAAATATTAACAGTGGCTGTCTTCTGCATTTTTATATTTTTTAAATATTTTCTAATCAGTATATACATATATATATATATATATATATGTATATGTATGTATATGAAAAACCCAGTTTTACTGGAAAACATTTTTTTTTTTTTGAGATAGGGTCTCGCTTTGTAGTTCAGGCTGGCCCTGAGCTCACTATGTAGCCCAGGCAAGCCTCAAACTCAGCAATCCTCCTGCCTCTGCCTCCCGAGTGCTGGGATTACAGGCGTGAGCCACCACTCCTGGCACTGTGGTATGTGGTATTGATTGCTAGTGGGTGTGAGTCACCACACCCAACATCGTATGTGGTTACCGGGATTGTACTCAGGACCTTGCGCTTGTGAGGCAGGCGCTGGAACCACTGAGCTAAATCTCCGGCCCTGGAAAACATTTTTATATTGCCTAACTTTATGCATGTTCAGTGAGATTTAGAATTTAAAACAAAATTAACTGGAAGATCACAGCGGGCTAGTGTTGCAAGGAACCTTAGAAATTCTTCATTCAAACTTTTATTTCTTTAATTTTCAAAAATAAGTGTGAGTATAACTATTGCTCTTGTTAGTAGCAAATCACCAGAAAACTCTGGGATATATGCTCAGGCTCAAAAGGAAATTATTGATTCATGGAATTAAAAAATCCTGAGTATCCAAATCCAGGTAAGAGTTTAGTAACTACATAATGCCACGGAGACCCAGGCATTTTTTTCTGTGTTTCTGCCCATCTTTTATCAAATTAGCTCTAAGAATGATTCACCCTTGAGTCCTGGGATAGTTTTCAAAAGCTCCTAGTGTTTCATACCCATTTATACCAAGCTGGGATGGAGAATTTTTGTCTTTCCACTATTGGCAGACATCCTCAGATTTCTGACCTCCTTGGAAAGGCTGAGGTTATCTGCTAATCCCAAGTCAATCAGTGTGGCCACAAAATTTCACATGCAAATGACTCAGCCTCCATTATGTTCTGCCCACAGCCTCCCACTCCATCATCACCCCCAAAAGAAATTGGACTCAATGTCATGGTATTCATGGTCTGTGCTGCCAGGTGTCTCAGGTCAGATCTTGTCTATTCTAAGGACAGTGGAAAGGCACAGAAGATTTGCAATCTTTCTAAATCACTCGCAGTGACACCCAGGTGGATGGATGAATGGGTACTCAAAGTTTTGTGAAATGGTTTTGGTGGCTGTGAAAAATGAGCACTGCTGAAGGTTAAGGGCAGTGAAACCTGAACAGGAAGCTCACCTCTCATGCTCTGGCTCCTAAACTCATTCATCTGGTTGAAGCCCTGATTTGTCATCCAGCCTACACCACTGTCTGCCAGTGAGTTCACGTATATACCTCCTGGAGAGAGGGAGTCACTACTTTCTCAAATAAAGCGGGAAAAATAACTAACACATTAATGATGCTGCTGCTGGTGGTAGTGGTGGTGATGATGATGATAGTGATGAAGACAATGATGACGATAAACACAGTAGCCTGGACCGTTTGGGCTTTAGTAGTAGAGACCCTGCTCATACTAGCATAAGAGGATATGCAAATGCCTTGGCTCACATACCTAGAAAATCCAGTTGTAGTTGGAGCCAGGGGATGTTTAACTCTCAGATAGCTTTGTGCACCTGGTTGGCGTGGTCCTCATGGGCAGTCAAGACCTTTGCATCTATTGTGCTCATCTCTGTTGGTGGCAGAACTATTCACAGGGCTAAAGAACCAGGTTCGGGGAGGTGATGCTGAATTTAGATTTGAATGTGTGGACTCAGAGATGCCTCGGAGACCTCAGCAATGCATAAACCCTTTCTAAGGACCTGTGTTAGGCCAAATTTAAAAGCAGGGCTGGCCAAATCCATTAAGGGAGAAAGAAATGGTGAATCGGGCAAAGGTAGGAACTGTGGCATTTGATGACCTGAGAAAAGGCTTATGTGTCTAGAGGGTCATGAGAAGGTAAAGAATGGGCTGACTGGGTGTCACAGGAGCGGACAGGAGAGACATTTCAGTCTTCGTGACACTTGTAGAGAGAAAGCCTGTTTCCTGGAAGCTTGTGTGCAGAGGGTGACCATCCTGAAACATATAGGACACGTCACTGACCCCTCAGGGTTGTAGGGGAATGTCATCCTTTAATTGACCGTCTCTAGGATTTCCAGCTGTGTCAGGGTGGGAAGATGGCAAGGAACTGATCACCCCCTGTGTTTTCTAATAAATAAGACTAATGTAGTTATTTGAAAGGTGAGAAGGGTTTAAGCAGTGGGAGCAGTCAAAACACACACCAAACTAAATAGCAAAAGTGCCCACTGCATTGACAGTAGCAGTAATGATAGTAATCATGCACTGCGTTTTATTAGTAGATAATGATACACTAGAAGCTGTGATAAGTACTTTTCTTGCATTATTCTCTAAAAACTCACAGTGGCCTTTGAGTTGGCTATTATCATGGTCCTCACTGTACAGAAGAGGAAACAGATGTGAAGAGGTTAATTGTCTGAGGTCACACAGCTGATAAGTAATAGAGGTGGAATGGATATACAGGTATCATGTTCCTTCTGGAAGCTGAGCTTTTAACCATGTGTATTTATATGGTAACTTTCTTAGAAAGACCCCAAAGTCTGTAGTGTAACTCTCAAGAATATCTCCATACCTCTGGGGGTTCTGTTCAGGCAGTGGGCGAGTGCGTGGTGATGACACTAAGTCAGGCCTGTTACTGCGAGACACAGGGCTTCCCTGATCAGTAGCTTACACGAGGATCTCCTTGGGCTTTGCCAGTCTCTCCTAAAATTGACATGCAAACTGAGACCTTTTTATCAGAACTTTCTTCCTTCCCTGGCTCCTAAGGGACAGATCTTCACATCACTTTGGTGGGTTTACAGCCCCCTTGCAGCCATTCACATTTTCCCTTATGAGTGTCTCCTGTAATCTCTTGCAGGTCTCATCTATCTTATCTGTTTCTTAGTGTTGTCTTAATAGTGTACCACACACTGGGTAGCTAAAATCACAGAAGTTTACTGTCTTCCAATTCTGGAGGCTACAACTTCACTATTAAAGTGCATGCATTTTTGATCCCACTATAAGCTGTTCCAAGTTCCTCACTTAATATGTGTAGCCTTTAGGTGTTTCCTGGTTTGTAAATTGTGGTTTTGCTACTTTTTTTTTTTACATCACCTTCCCTTTGGGATTATCTGTGTTGGGATTCAAATTTATCCTTTTTCATAAAAACATAGTCATATTAAATCAAGCGTCGCCAATGTGATCTCATCTTTCCTCAGTAGTCAGCAAGGATCTTGCTGTCAAATAAGAACACATTAACAAGCACTGGGTGTTAGGACTTCTTTTTTGGAGATATAGTTTAGCTCACAACATCCATTTTGCTATATCTTTCTTAGAAGACTTGGGTAACTCAGAGTAATTTAACAATTTTAATAAGATTTTTGTATTCAAAATAAGTATCATTTCTAGAATCATCATTTGACTCTACATGTATTTTTCAGGATGAAAAAAATCTTGTATTCTTTAAATCATAAAAAGTGCTAGACATCTTTAAATTAATTTAATGGAACATAATTATACCAAGTAGATACATTTTTTATTTTCATCAGAAATACTCCACAGTATTAATTTTAAAGCATAACTATCTAATATAGGGCAGAAAAAGGGTAATTTAAGCTTTACTTTTTAAAATATGGACTATTTGGTTTAATTTTCCTTTTCATAAGCTGTATTCCATGGAACACAAGTTTTCTTAACTATAATAATGGTTTTTTTTTTAAAGAAGGGTGTTTTTGGTTAGATTTGTTTAGGAAATAGGACATCCTGGGTTTATATTTTTGGAGCTTCATTTGCTTTTCTAACAATCATTGACTGAACATCTATATGCGTTGGAAATTGTGCTCAATGGTGGAGATTCAGGCCTGACTAGGATAGTCAATATCCTTGATTTTCTTACTTGCGAAGGGTCAATAATCAATTAAGTGAGTAAATAACACGTGAGGAAAATAAAATAGGTGATATGACAAAGACAACTGCAATGAGCTGTGTGTGCTTTCTCTGGGGAGGCGAGAAAGGACTCCCAAAGAAGGGGACATTGATTGGGACCTGAAGGTGAGAGGGAGAAGGGGTTTGCCATACAGAAAGCCACAGGGCAGGAACCCGCTGGCTCCAAAACTGACTCTGCAGCAGACAGTGTGGCAGGCGGGAAGGACTGAAGAGAGGAGAATGAGGTCTGAGTCTGGCTCTAGAACTGCCTTTGGAACTGTGAACAGAAGCCATGCAGTGATGAGTCTGGTAGGCTACTCTGAGAAGCCCACATTTTATTTTAAATGCAACACACACTGGCATGGTAAAGGCTATCAGCGGTCCTACTTTAGAGTAACCTTTTTAGTTTGGCTTGCCTTCAAGCTTCCAAACACAACTGGCCACATTACTTTGCAAATACACATCTGACAGAACTCTAGCATTTTATGGAAATAAAACTTGGAGATACTGATTTGGTGAATCAAGTTTGCCTATCGCAGGAGGTGTCTCAAAAATCAGAACTAAGTTCACCTCCTAGATGAGGCCACTGTGCTAGTGGGACACAGAGGTGATGAATCAGGATGAAGGCTGGGTCAGTACACAACAGTCAACTGGCGGCCGAGATAGAGATAGTGTAACAGAGTCACAGCAAGTGGACAGTTACAGAGAAGAGCCAGCCGGTGGGGAACACAATGTGAGCCCAAAGATGTGTCACCGTTGTTGTTTATCGTGGCCATCACTCCAGGGCTCTTGGCTAAAGTAAGAGAAGGGTAGACCCTAAAATCTCGTCACTCTCAACCTACTCTACCAAGGAAAGCTATATGATCCCAAATGAGCCACTAGTCTCTTGAACAGACTTTTCATATAAAAACATAGAAATGTTGAAGAATGAGTCAAAACATTAAAAACAGTATGACAATATGTTCCAGTCATCCCAATACTGGGTATGTTTATATCCAAAAGAAATTAAATCAGTCTGTTAAAGAAACATCTACATTTTTATATTTACTTCAGTATTATTTATAGACAAGAAATAGAAAATAAATGTCTATCACCTGATAGGTGGATTAAGAAAATGTGGAACATAGAAAGCTCTCTATAAAGCCAATGAAATATGAGTCATTAAAAAGACTGAAGTGCTGTCCTTTGTGATAGACTGGTGGTTATGTTAAGCAAATTTAAGCCAGGACTAGAAATAAATTTAGAAAGTAAATTTAAGCCAGGACTAGAAATACAAGTGCCTCATGATCCCACACATGTTTGAAATGTTAAAAATTTGATCTCCTAGAAACTGAGAGTTGAATGTTTAGTACTAGAGGCTGGGGAGAGTGGGAATGGGGAAATTCGATAAATTTGATAAATGAATATCACAGTCACACAGGACTTAGAAGCGCTGGTGTACAACTGTATGGCAGGATGACTGCAGACAATGATTTTGTTCTATATAATCCAAAAGAGTAGAAGAAAGGATCTTGAATGTTATCCCTGTGAAAAAATAATAAAAATCTGAACTATACTTTAACCTAAACATCAGAACATGACATGGCACCCCAGTCATATCAACAACTGTCATGGCTTTACGTAGTGGTTAAAAAGTAAATTTAAAATATTTCTGGGTTGGGGATTTAGCTCAGTGGATCCGGCATCTGCCTAGCAAGCACAAGGTCCCTGGTTTGATCCCCAGTAATCACATACAACAACACTGGGCATGTTGACTCACACCCACTAGCAATTAGTACCACACACCACAGTGCCAGGCGTAGTGGTTCATGGCTGTAATCCCAGCACTCAGGAGGCAGAGGCAGGAGGATTGCTGAGTTTGAGGCTTGTCTGGGCTATATAGTGAGCTCAGGCCCAGCCTGAATTACAAAGCACGACCCTGTCTCAAAATAAAAAATAAAAATTTCTAACACTCTACTGAATAACCAAACACATGCATATATACACATACAACTGCAACAAAATAATGTCATATTTACCCTTCACAATAAAAGGAACAAATGTCACTTGATTACTGATCCCTCAGTTTTGCAGAACTGGCATTATAGAATCATGGACAAGGTCAGAGGCTGTAGCCCATTCAGCATGCATTAGCAGGCAGGCTTTAGTCATTCTGTTCCAGGTATCAATTCAGAAGTGGTGACTTTCCAAAGACAGAATATTCTCTTGCTCCATCTTTGGCAGGAGATCAAGTGTGCTCCCTTCCCTGGTCCCTTACACAGGGTTCTTGTGACTTTTGATCTCTGCATTCTGGCCCTGGTTGGCTGCATCAATCTCAGTGAAACTCATGTGGTAGAAAGCAGGTCATAATGTGACCAGTAGCATAAAATAGGAGACCTGGGAAGCACACAGAAATGGGAGATAGAACAGTCAAAAAAAAATCATG
This sequence comes from Thryonomys swinderianus, assembly GCA_004025085.1. Taxonomy (NCBI): domain Eukaryota; kingdom Metazoa; phylum Chordata; class Mammalia; order Rodentia; family Thryonomyidae; genus Thryonomys; species Thryonomys swinderianus. The sequence goes on from PVIC010046389.1 coordinate 12,038, forward strand.
ATTCCTTTATTTTAAAAATGAGAGTCGCTGACATAATTTTGGCTCATTGAAGTTTTTTTTTTTAAACCTGACTTGTGTAGGTGGATTTAATTTTTTGTTCATGTTCCTCCTAACATTCATCTACCTGGATGAAGGAAAGAACCTTAGTTGCAACATTTATGCATAATTGCTGGGTGACGAGTGATGAGGAATTTTTAACTTTCTGGATCACCAAAACCAAAAAAATCATAACAGCAATTAACATTTCTGGGAGAAATAAGAGAAATTCTCCCTTATTGAGTGGGTGGGTATTTTAGGTTAAATCACTTCTCCACTTCCTTTTTCATTTTCTGAAATTTGTCCAAAGAGACTCTTCTCAAACCAGCTGTTATCATGATCAGGTGTGATATGTCATGGATGAGCCATTAGAAAAGTGTCCATGACAACAGGCTGTAGAGCTTTGTTTGCTATAATAAAGGCAACGTTTTCAAAATTTTGAAAGTTTGCTTTTGCTGTCTCTGAAGCCAGAGTTCATATATCTCAGCTCCACTATTTAATACAACTTTATATGCCATGTTAACAGCTCGAATCTTACTTCAAGAACTTACCTTTGGTGAATACGCCACTTGAGATGGGGAATGACAGAGATGTGAGATAATCAACTCCATTATGCAGCAAGACTTTAAGTATCAATTCCTAAAGAAGGTTTTCAAATAGAGCTAAATGGGAAATGGCATTCTCAATATATAACAATTTCCCCTTATATAGGGAAAATATCTTCTAAAACTATTGTGTATGCTTGAAAGTTTGGACAGTAGCAAACCATAAATATATCTATAAAATGCATTTTTCCTGTACATACAAACCCATCATAAAGCTTAGCTTGCAAATTAAGATCAGTAAGATCTTAACAGCAAAATTAAAATAGAATAATTAAGAATATAAAGCACTGAAAGCTATGTGAATGTGGCTGCCTTAGTTACTTTTTTTGTTGCTGACACAAAATACCTGATGTCCAAAGTTTAACAAGGGAAGATCTACTTGGCTCACAGTCTGGAGGTTTTAGTCCAAAGGTGGATGATTCCAAGGCAGGGTGGCATGGCAGAGGGGCTGGCAGAGGAGAAGCAATACATGGCAGGCAGGAGGCAGCAGAGCAGTGAAGTAACAAAGATCAAGTAACAAGCAGGAGCCATTGCAGCGCTTCCTGTCCCTTGTATCTATCTTGGGTACCCTTAGGGCAGGGAATACTCACACTCTTAATACTAGCACTGGCGAATCAACCCCAGTTTCACATCTTTGATCCCAGCACACACACCCCAAATCCAGCCACCTCAGAAAAGCCCTGCTTATGACTGCAGGAGGCTTTGGGAGGACATCTAGGTACAAGCCATAAAAGTGGTTTTTCTCTACCAAAAATTTTAGAAAAATATGCATGATAGCTTTTAGACCATAGGTAACTGTAACTATGCAAAACAAAACTATTGATAAAGAGAAGACTTCCTGCAACTGTAATTTTCAGTTGAAATTCATGATCCAGTTATGTCTGAGAAGGGGATAGGCAGGGTCCATGGCCTTGCACGTTTGTGTCTGCATTTGGTTAGTGTGTGTGTGTGTGTGCGTGAGTTCAGAACTCATGGGAGGCAGGCACACTGCATTTGCTAGCCCTATTGTCCCACCCCACACCACTCAGGCTTCCAGGAGGCATTTCCATCTATAGAGCCAAAATACCTAAACCTGCTTGGTGGAAGGGTGGAACTGGACTAGCTGATATTTTAAATGTTTTCTTTTGTGCTCTGAATCCTCAGAAGGAGGAAGTAAGTGTGGCAATATAATACTCTGTGATAGTAAGGAGAACAGTGCAGAGTGTGGGGAATTTGGTATGGATGTGGACAGTAGGGAGGGAGAGGATGGGTGTAGAGGGTTCCCCCATAGGGAAAAGGGACAGCAAATGTGGACACATGGAGTGGAAGTGGGCATTGGCCAAAGATGGAAAGAGGTTTAGCCAAGGGGACAGAGTATATTGACTCTTTTTTTTAAATTGAATTCTTTATTGGTACAATTTATATACATCTCAAAATCACATATAACATTGGGAAATTTGTACCAGTATATGCCACAAGTTAATTCTCATTTTTACCCATATCCCTACCCACTCCCCCTCCTCCCCCCTTATACATGCTCTTTTATTTTCTTTCTATATCATATTTATTCCTTCCCCTCATCATATTCCCACAC
>PVIC010046390.1:0-14259 GCA_004025085.1 Thryonomys swinderianus
ACTCAGCAATCCTCCTGTCTCTGCCTCCAGAGTGCTGGGATTCAGGCGTGAGCCACCACGTCCGGCATTGTGGTATGCAGTGTTGATTGTTGGTGGGTGTGTCTCCACGCCCAGCATTATATGTGGTTACCGGGGATCAAACTCAGGACCTTGCGCTTGCGAGGCAGGCGCTGGAACCACTGAGCTAACTCTCCGGCCCTACATGGTTATACATTTAATACATCATCAAGGATCTCACCTTTCCTAATCCTCTGGTGGGTGAAGGTGCTGGGGAAACTGGAGTGAAATCAATTCTCTTAGGAGAATATAATTTCTCCGGCTTTTCAAAATCGCTATCACTCTGTAAACATAAAGTGTTATTTATTCATTAAACTATTCAACACTGGCAGCTCTTATTTCCACAATACACCTACATTTTAGGAGTAGAAATGTATCTATTTTAACACTCTGCTGGAAAAGCAGAGATCACAAACAAGAATCAGTTTGGAGGCAATCAGAAAGGAAACATATGAAACAGTTAACAAAGCCAGTGAACAACACAGAAGTTTGCTAAAAATAAGAAATAAGCAAACATGGGAAAAACCTTACCAGGCTCAAACTTTCATCCAATGACTGGCTTATCTGCATCGCTGCTTGCACTTCCCTAGATAAGAAAAGGAAAGGCAATCAGTATCTGCATACAAGACACACGAGGCCAGGCCCTGGTCTCAAGAAGCACTAACCTTTCGTGTGCAGTTTCTCTACTCATGATATCCAGGCCTTCTTCCTATAAGAGCAAACATATGTGTTAACATCATTTTTCATCCAAATAGTTTGCTATTCAAAAAAAAATTAACCTTATTTGGCAAAATCACAGGTGAGCAGAACTAACATTATAAGAATGTCAACAACACCACCCACATCTGGATTTCATCTGCACACTCCCAAGAATTTTAATCTGTATCCAACTGACAGAGTTGCATTGTGACTCCTGTTAAAATTTAAATCTTCAAAATTAAAAATTAAAATGTAAAATCCAAAAATTTCAGATCTGAGCTAGTAAATAAAATTTACCCTTTTGATTTGATGCAGTCTGCTACTAGGAATACGATTAGTTGAAGATGACAGCAACTGGAAAGAAAAAGTAAACATTTACTATTTTCTGAATCGCAAAGCAGCAGTCTGCTACCAGTACTGGTGTATGACCTCTTCCTAGGTAATTTGTCATATTCTTCTTAGAAATTTAGCACTTTAAATCCCCGGACATTAATGCACTAGAAGCAGTACATTCAGTCTTTAGAAAGTATCCCAGGTGTCCAACCTCAAAGCACCATCTGTTGCTAGACAGGCAATGACTTTAGTACTTTTCCCAAATGAATGCAGAGTTGTGTAAATTTGGGGGAAAATTCTGGACCTTGGAAATATCCATTACCCCACCTATCTAAAATAAGAAGTAGAAGGCGGGGATTTAGCTCAAGTGGTACTGCCTGTACCTTGGAAGCTCAAGGGCCCATGTTCCATCCCTGGTACCGCAAAAACAAAACAAAGCAAAACAAAACAAAGCAAAGCAAAGCAAAGCAAAACAAAAACACTAAAATAATAATTTGATGAGGAGGGAAAGAAAAAACACTAGTGTTCCGAATTTTATTACAATGCACTCAACAGAAGATAGGCTAACAAGCCCAGTATAATGTTTTATCTGTGACATATATTCTCAAAAATACTTTAAAACTGAAATAAGGAGATTTTCTTTCTATAATCTAAATGAACTCTAAGATTTGACCACTAATGCTATCACAATAAACCTTTCTGATAAAAGAAAATAATGTGCAAATTGTAACTGTTCCTTTCCCTTACAGCATTCTTTTTGCAGCAATACAAAATTGAAATAATTTTGGTGCCAAATTTCTAATCCTTCCAAAAAATCTCAATTTGGACACAAAATGTAAGTTAGAGTTCATAATCAACAGATCTTAAATGGTTTTAAGGACCACAGTATAAATAATTACTGCAATTAAGCTGTAATACTATAAATCCAAGAAAGATATTTATTCTGAGGCCCTATGCTATTCACATTTTTGACTACTAATGTAGCAAGCAGTACATATTTATTTATTTAGTGATAGTGGTAGTGGTGGTGGGGATTAATACTGGACCTTTGCACTGAGCTACATCTCCAGCCCCTTTATTTTTTATTTTGAGACAGGTTCTGGCTAAGTCCCTCAATCTGGGCTCAGAGTTGCAATCCTCCTGCCTCAGCTTCCCCGAGTCCTTGGAGTACAGGTATGTGTGTGTATACACACCTGGCTTAAACATTTCTCTTAGGCTAAATCTAAGTCAGGTAAAATTTTCAAAAATTAACCATTGAAACATGATTTTACTTCAAAAAGTACCTTTTAACGAGTCATCCCTTTCATTTACTTTTTTTTCTCTTAGGTTTTGAAAAGACAAAACTTTACTAGAAACATTATTTTAAAGTTTTTCTATTACAAAAAATATATATATTTACTGGTGAACCCTTAATAAGGGTAAACGAGAAAGCACTAAACTACCAAACAAACAAAAGAGGTAAGGAGCCCAATAGGCTGACAGGGAAGCATACACGCAGTGTCAGAGAACCAAAGAAACCCAAAAGGCAGTGAATCAGGAAAGCCATAGTGAGGTTGCCTACAAAATGAGTATGGTGAGAGTAAGAAATTTAGATGTTATACTTATATAATATATAACTTGTCAATTTCAGACAAAACTAGACAAGTGACCCAGATAGAGGGACAGAGAAGAGCAAAGCTGTGTCTAGAACCAGAAATGAGAATAATGTATCAGCTAAAAAAAAAAAAAAAAAAGCAAGCCAAGCGCTTCAAGGAAGTGTCGCTAATGGTGTTAAGTAACGCTGAGCTCAAATGGGATAAGGAATGAGCCCCCGACAGCGGCAATTAGTGGACATGAGTGACATTTTCAAAGACAATTTTTAATGGAATTGTAGGGTTACAAATTGAAGATAAATTAGGGGACAAAGAATCACAGACAGGAGAATGTTGATCGTGCTTTGATAAAGCTTGGGAAAGGAAGGAAAGAGAAGGAAAAACCCATGAAAAAGAAAACAGCTTGTTTTCCCCCTATGAGATGGGTGAGTCGGGAGAGGGAGGGAGGGAAAGCGTCAGAGAGGAAGAGACTGAAGCCACAGACAGAGGAGATAATAGCCGAGCAAAGTGACAGGACAGTCAGAGATGCAGGAACCATCAGGGAGTAATGCCAGGTGTGAAGGCAAAGACATTTTAAGAGGAAGAGAACTGACGTTTACACAAGACACTTGTCTATCTTCTCTGCGAAGTGAGAAGGGTCACAGGCTGGAAGTGAAACGTGGTGAGACAGGAATCGGCAGGGTCTAAAATCAAAAGCAGTGATTCAGAATGGGGTTTTGGAGAACAGCATGAAACCAGCAGCACCTTAAACTCCACTTTCCTTAAGAGAATTCATCTTCCTTCTCAAACTACCAGTCCTCTTGATTTGTCCAGTACTAATCAAGGCAATGTCCTTCTCCTAGTCACCAAGAAACACAATTTCAATCACTTCAGAGACCTTCTTCTCCCCGCACTAATATCTAACTAGCTGGTCAATCACAGAGATCCTACTTCGGTCTCTTTCACCTCCCCCTTCTTTCCACTTTATTTGCAAACACTTGACTCTGCAGGTTACTTTAGGACACAGATAACAGATTTATGATTTAGAGTGCACTGTGACATCATATAGGCAGTATCATTATTTTTTATGAACTAAAAGAAATTTTTTTTCGGTACCAGGAATTGAATGCAGCACCTTGCTGGAGGCAAGCAAGGTCCCTCTAAGGTAACCAGTCCCAGCGGTGTCATTATTATAATGAGAGTGGAGACTCAGACAAAGGAGATATAGGGATTAAATTAGATTTCAAAGGACCGAAAAGCTAGAAAGAAAGACGACAGGAAGTGAGTGAAAGGTAGCCTAAGGATCAACCAAGAGCGGTGAATCACCACAGTCCCTTCCGAAAACGAGGTTATTTGTGGGCAGCCACTGCCAGGGCTGTTTGTCAGGGAGCAAGGAGATGAACCTAGAGGAAAGTTGTAAGAACCTTCACATTTTACAAGAGAGGTAACAGGTATACAGAGGCAAGCTCATCTCTTCCTTTTCTGGTAGGCTACTCTTATCAGGAACACAGCTGTATAAAATGTAAAAACATCTTTCGTATAGCCAGCCAAAATGAGTGATTACATTTTCCAGTATGCCCCACGAAGGAGGTGAATCAATGCAAACCTCTAGATAGGTAATATTTCCCCCTTTAAATATTTTCAGTCACTTTGGCTGGAAATCTTTTTAAAACAAGTTACATTTTCCTTTCTCAGACAGATTACACCAAACAAAATGGCCTTGGAGATCCCTATGCTACCACTTACTATTAAGATTCTGAGCAAATTGCTTACCTTGTGTGAGTCTTACTGGTTCCATATTTAATCAGGAGAATACTTTCTGTTCTGCCTATTTCATGGGGTTTTTATAAAAAATTAAATATGTGACAGTACTTTGTACTATGAAAAGTACCATTCAAGTGTAGGTATTACTGGAATTTATGAAAAGGTTGGTCTTTAAAAACACTATTATATGGCTGTATAGTAGTGACACACTTGGACAATCAATAGGGCCTTAGCTGTAAACTACTTTAAAACCTTTTTTTTTTTCAGTTTTACACTCCCCTCCTTTGCTAGCAGCTACCAGTATACCTTTAAGCCAAATGTACCTCATATGATTTGCTGTCTCTCACATACAACTTGGTTGGGAGCTTATTATAATTACACATAAATTCTAGATGATTCTGAAGTCAGAGAGGCACTCCTGTAAATAAAAATGACCATTTGTGCACAGACTATGGAAATCTTGTCCAGCCACTTAGAGGTCCGAGTGCTTACACCTCAGATGTCTGCCACAGTGCTGTAGCTGCTGGTTAAAAGAGCTTTCCATGTGAGGTGCTACTATATAAACCTTTGTAATTTTTTCTGAAGTAGTCATCTAATAACGTGATCTGCAATATCTCTTAAGCTATGCACAACAGTCACAATCAGCAACTCATCTGAGAACAGAAATACAAGAATTTTAAATAAGTCTTTAGAAAACCTCTTCTGAGAAGAGGCTTCAGAAACAAACATTTCACCACTTTTTAGGCAACGCTTACATCTTAGGACAAGTAAAACTAGTATCTGTAGGTATAGTTAGAAGTTAGAATCTTGATTTACCTCATAAACATGATAAAAGTAGTGACAAATAACAATGAACAATTTCTTTTCTTTTTTTTTTTTTTTTTGCTGTACTAGGGATTTAACTCAGGACCCTGCACTTGCCAGGCAGGTGCAGTGCCACTGAGCCAAATCTCCAGCCAAACAATTAACAATTTTTTAAAATACTAAATCCTATAACAAAGAAAAATAAAGTTTTTACAGTCTTCTTTTGTAAGAAACCCCCGCCACAGAAAAATTAGTAAATAAGGCAGGTAATATGTTCTTAAAACAATCGTGTACATAATTCCCAAGTAGACTGAATTTCCAAGTATTTTTTTCCAACCCAAATCACTTCGAACACTTAGTTTGCTACTTACCAAACTGCGACTGTTCATAATTGTCGTGCTGTTCCTCCGAGTTTTGTACATATAAGGCTGAAAAACCTGTGAAAGGTCACTGGAAAATAAAAATAAAATGATTAACGTCTTCTAAAAGAAGGTATCTTTCACCCCGCACACGCGTCAACTCCTTCCGTACAAAGAAATCTTCCACGCTTCCTCTCCTGACAGACCCCTCGCGGCCAGTTGAGCCCTCAGAGTCAGGACCCACCTACCTGCGTCCAGCGCAAGCGTGACTGAGGACTGTTCTACTCAACCAGACTTCACGGGGTGGTTCAGACGTGTGGGGCGGAGCCTCGGGTGGGTTTAAACCAGCCGGTTTAAAGCCACGCCCACAACACACCCCTTCTGAGGAGTCCATAACTGCTCCTCGACCTATGTCATAGACCCAATTACTTTGACATTCCGAGCGTGCCTTCCTTCAGCACCTGTCGGGGTCGCCACAAACAGAATAAACGTAGCTGAGGTTTTGCTCCCCCCCCCATACTTTGTGCCTCACACAACATGCCCTCCACAAAAGCAACGCACAAACCTGTACTTCACGAAACTAATGCTACCATTCCCTTCTTTGAACTTGAGGAGCACACTGAGAAGATGGTGCACTTCTTGAGACATCTTTTTAAGAGTGAGAGAGGGAGGCTGGGGATTTAGCTCAAGTGGTACCGCACCTACCTTGGCAGCACAAGGGCCCGAGTTCAATCCCCAGTACCGCAAAAAAAAAAAAAAAAAAAAAACGGCCCATGCTGCTCCTGAACCTCAGGGAATTCAAACTCTCACCACCACGCCCAGCTAAACAATACTTTAATGGTGGGGGGACCAAACTCGGGGCTTCACACATATCAGACTCACTCTACCACTAAACTACACTCACAGCCCTGTTTTCTTATTCTTGTTTTTTGTAGTACTGGGACGAACCCAAAGCCTCATACATGCTAAGAATGGGTTTGTACCACTGAGCTATATCTCCAGTCCCTACTTTAACTTTTATTCAAGAAAAAGCATTCCCCAGATGGGCGTGGTGGTGGTGCTAACCCGTAATCCCAGCGCTCAGGAGGCTGAGGCAGGATAGGCAGGAGTTTATAAATTCGAGGCCAGCCTGGGCTACATAGTGAGTTCAAAGCTGGCCTGAAATATAACAAAACCCTGTTTGAAAAAAAGAAAAGAGAGAGAGAGTGAGGGTGAGAGAAAGAAGAAGGGAGGGAGAGGGTGAGAGGGAGACTGAGAGGAGAGAGAAGGAAGGAGGGAGGGAGAAAGGGTGTGAGGGAAAGAGGGAGAAAGAGAAGGAAGTGAGGGGGAGAGGGAGAGGGATGGAGAGACAGAAAAATGAAGAAAAAGTATTTTCCAGCACACAAAAAAAAAAAGAAAAGAAAAAAGGACAAAAAATATGTGTATGTGCCTTAAACCTATTGATACAGAGATGCTTTATTTATCTTTATATAATATTCCCACAGTGCCTAGTAGAGGCTATGTCCATGTTAACAGTCAAGAAGCTCAGTGCTTGCCTCACATGCACAAAGCCTAGGGTTCTTATTTTCAACACTGGAAACAAAAGACTTGAAGGATTTTCAGAATGTAGTTGGATTGGGCTCCAAAGGACCACTGAGATTGCATATTTCAGCTCCCCTAATTTTAAATGGGAAAACAGATTCAGAAAGGTTAAACAAGTCATGAACACAGCTACTTAGTGAAAACTGGGATGAGACTTAGGTCTCCTCATCCCTCTCCTGTCATATCATAGCACCTTTCAAATAATTACTTAAATTGTGATTCATAAAATAGCACTTTTTACAATTATTTAAATGTAGGTCAGTAGGATCATCTAAGGCCCTAGCTTACCAGATTGTAAAAGACAATGAGAGGGAAGGGGGAGGGGAAAGGGAGAGAGAGAGAGAGACAAGAAGGGGGGGAAGAGAGAGGGAGAGAGAATTTGTTCATAATGTATATTTTTAAAAATGTAGGGCCAAGAATAGCATCAAGAAAAAAAGTCACTCCATCACTCCTCAATTTCAAAATTTAATAAAAAAAGGTAAACATGTTTTCGTCACCAAAATACAGATGTCACACAAATTATCTTATGTATGTTACAAAATACAGATGAGACACAAATCATCTCTTTCTATGCCTTCACTGGGCTCGATTAATACAGTTTTGGCTAATTGTACTCCCATCTCCCTTTACGGACTTATGCCATTTTTGAAGGGTCTCACAAATTGGTCCTCTACCTAAGATGGATTGTCTATTTATAAAAGTGAAATGTAATGGCTTAGTAGGTTAGCCAACTCAACTTTTTCACTATTGCAAGATTCTTTTAAACAGACTCTGGTGTCTTATTCACATGAAAACATGAGACTCTGCCACTGAAATTAAAGGGTCGATTCTTTCCATTGTTGTCTCAAACCTGTGTTTCCACTAACCTAAGCTACAAGCCATGCTCCTTTTTTATTCGCTGAAACACACTTCCGGCAGCTTTAGAACCTAAAAGCGTTTAGGCAAATCCAAATCACTTAATGTGACATGAACACAGCATTCAATTACGAGTCATTAAATAAATTGTGATGTATTAAAGCAAACCTCTGCTAATGCCAGGGTTCTAAACTCAAGATTAGAAATCGCAGGTCTTAGAGACAAGTGTCAAGTTGCAAGCTTAGTTCTAGGGGCTTCGGTCTGACATGCCCTGGTGTAAAATTAGCTAGGGCCAGCAACCTGTCAGAAGAGCCAGAAGCTTTCTGCGGTTCCTTTCAGAGTGGGACAACATGGTCCCCAGGTACGGGGGTGGCATGTCCTCCCCGTAGACGGAGTTTGAGGTCAAACTTTCTCGCTCCCCCTTAGGACCCAAGTCACCGTCAAGCAAACAAGTCTCCAACCGCTCGGTTTGGGGAGCTCAAACCCATACCTTAAAGACTGCCTGTGCAGGGTCCGGAAACCTGTGCATCCCGTACTCCACCCTCCCAACCCCGCTCACCTGAGCCCATGGATCAGGGGAGCGCTGATGGACCTCCTCAGGGTGCCCCCATGAGATATGGCAGATTCAAAGTCCAGCTCCATTTTCTCCTGAGCCATGTCGGAGACTTGCGGGCAGGCACAGCGGGCAGTTCGCAGCTCCTGGTGCTCAGCCACAGGCTCCCAAGACTCACTGCAGGACTGAGCTTCTGGGGACTGGCAGCTGGGGGCGGGGGCTGAGGGGCGGAGGCTGGGGGCGGAGAAAATAGAGGAGGAGGGCGGGGAGGAGGAAAGAGAAAGCTGAGGAGGGAGGATGGTGGAGAGAAAGGGGAGCGGGAGGGAGGTGTTGGCCAGAGACGGGATGAAGAGGGGTCGGAGGAAAGAGGGGCGGCGGGAAGGCAAGGGTGGAGGGAGGAGTAAAAGAGGAAGACAGATGGAGGACAGAAGGAAGGCAGGACAGAGGTGAGAGAGGGCGGAAGCGTGGAAGGATCAAAGACGGCAGGGAAATAGCACAGCACAGGACGGGGAGGAGGTAGGGGGTATAAGGAAGAGAAGAGGAAGGCCAGCGGGAGAAGAGGAAGGGAACGAAACTAGGCAATGGCGGAGCTCATGCTGCTGTCTTTCCCGCCGAGGGCCACCGGCCGGGACCGGCTATAGATACCGCGGCTGCCCGGGCAGCGTTAACAACCAGGACCCGACAGTCGGGCAGGGCCCGGCTGGGAGGTCTCGGCAGGCCCAGCGCCCCATGCTCGGGGACTCTGTCCAGTGTCCCATGCTCCGGGATGTGGTCCGGAGACTCCTCAGCCCTGGGATCAGGGCTTCTGCCAACCCTGCCCCCTCCCGCCTCGAGGACAGGTGCAAGGATTCGTCCCTTCGGGCGCCACCGCGGTGCCTCCTCTTCCTCTCAAGTCCTAACGGCCCGGGGAACCTGTAAGGGCCAAGATCAGTATCTACAGCCTGCCACCCCTCCAGCCTCCCACGCTTCGGGAGCCGGAGCCTGTGCAAGGCCAGCTCTTCCGCGTCCGGGCACCCATCGGGTCCTGCGCGTGCGTCGGGCGGCGGCTCCAATGAGGGCCCGAGGGTACAGAGCATGCGCGGAAGCCCCGCCCCTTAACCGGGTCTCAAAGGGAAGGAACGTTTCCGGGAGCCGGTGCCTTCTTCTGTGGCATTGGCCTGGGTTCCCTGGCGCCCAATTTCAAAAAGAGCCAATAGTTTGGAGACTCGGGAAGATAACAGGGAGGATCTGAGCCAATATTCAAGGGCAATAGGAACATGGGATTTCCAAGTTTATCCTTAATTTGTGCATTCCAATTCTTATGATTCCCCACTCATTTCTTAAATTCCTCGATTTAGTTGGTTTTTGGATGGGCTGATTTCTTTTTCAACTATCCATTTGGATATATTAATTATATATTCCTAGAGCTTACAGAGAACCCAACTAATCGTGACCCAGGGAGTGTGAGAACGGGATTTATTTGTTTATTTAACAAAAACCTACATAGCACTTACTATGTATCAGACAATATTCTAACAGGTGCAGAAGTATTAACTCGTTTAATGATCACCATTTCAGTCGCCCTGGGTATGAGAAGACCATTTGCATTTTGTAATCTGAAGATTTTTAAAGCATTTTTGGATGATTTTCATTAAAGTACCAGCTAGATTGGAAAAAAAACAACCTCTGAGCGATTTATGTATCTCTTTTTATCCCAAGGTCTCAGCACACAGCTTGCTCAACAAATCATAATAGATTTCTTTGTTCACAGTAGCTACTAAACAAGGATTTGTTGATCACATGCACAGTCCTTATCTCTGAAAGTCAAACCATCTTTTTAAATTCTGAACTTTCAGAAGCTTACTTCAGAAGCCCAAGGAGATGTGAGCAGAGCAGTGCTACTTTGGCTGTTACTTCCAGGTTTGATTCACATTGTTCTTGTCCACTTGGCTTTACCTAATTTTCTTTACCCTTCATGGAAATCTTTTGGGAACTTGGGAGTGTTTGTGACCTGGGGTTCAACTTGTATTTAACTTGTTCCTGTCGTAACTAAAGCCTGAAATGTAATTTTATCATTTCCAAGTCAATTGGTAAAACAAAGAATTGATTGTGAAATGTTTGTGAGACACTTTTAACAGGTAAAGAGACCTTTGACAGATGGAAACAGACTGGGACATACAGAGAAAGCAGTAACATGCTGTAAGGTGTAGATTTAAATATTACAGTGGCTTATTTTATAGAACAGGAAGAGCTGATCTCGAAATACAGCCAGGTTGGTATAATAATGTGTAGGCAGAAATGGAGCGAAGTAAAAATAATGTGTTTACATGTTGTGTTTGCCATATGACATACAGAATTCTTTCTGGTTTCATAGTACTTGTTCCTTTTGATAGTCCCACCTGTGTATGTACTATGAGTCCTGTTTAGGATTTTAGGTTCCTAACATGTAGTCATTCTCTACACAAATAAAATTATCTCTCCTTGCTAATAGCTGAAACTATATTGCCATCATACATATAATTGTATATTACTGTTCTGCCCTGTTTTCTAGAAACATTGTTTCTTAGTTCTTTCCTTGTTGTGTTATAGCTACTGTGTTTTCTTCATGTTATTTATATACTTAGTTTTCTAAAAACTTAGATTTCTATAACCCTTAAGTATATTAAACTTTGTCTATTTATTCAATATGTACTCATTAAACCTTATTGCCTACCAAGAAGATTAATAAACTCTGTGAATAGTAAAATCAACCACAAAATGGAGGTAAGAACCACTTGCTTACTGGTGTATTACAGTATGTTATTGAGACAGTTTGGTTTTGACCTTCTGTTCTATCTTTAGTAACTTTTGCATTCACTCAGACTTTACTCAGTTTTAATTATCACTAGTAAAATTTTCAGGTCCTCTAAGAATTTTAACAATGGCTTTCAAATCATGGCTCTAGACTGGATTCGGCTACTCCCTAATTATGTGCTACTAATCTCTTTGGAATTTTATGAATTCTAAAATTGAAATGATTTATTCCTTTTACAAGACAGCTGTGAAGGACAGGTTTGCATTTTTTTTTTTTTTTGAGACAGGATCTGGCTTTGTAGTTCAGGCTGGCCCTCAGTTCACTATGTAACCCAGGCAAGCCTTGAACTCAGCAATCCTCCAGTCTCTGCCTCCCGAGTGCTGGGATGACAGGCGTGAGCCACCACCCCTGGCACTGTGGTATGTGGTACTGATTGCTGGTGGGCGTGAGTCACTACGCTCAGCATTGTATGTGGTTTACTGGGATCGAACTCAGGACCTTGCACTTGCGAGGCAGGCGCCGGAACCACTGAGCTAAATCTCCAGCCCTGCATTCATTTTTACAATAATAAATATGTATCCAGAGCTTGTGAATATGGAAATAATGTACAGGGAAACATTCAGGGCACCTTGCTGTTGTTTTACTCACTGCACTGCAGAGCAGAGGAATCTTGGCTTGGCCATTTAGGAGTTGTAAATTGAGTTCCACCCTGGGCTTTGGTTTCCTCCTTTGAAAACTGAACATTGTGCTGCTGCCTACCTCACAGAATTATTGTAAGCATTAAATGCAATCACATATTTAAAATGATTAGGACAGTACCAGGCACATAAGTGCCCAATAAATGGTAGCTATTATTAACCTATCATACATCAGGATTGGAGACTCCAAATCATACTCATGTCTGGGATTTAGGTAATCTAATTCTGCCTAATATAATCAAGCTTTTCTTATTCTGTTCTCAGGGTAAATGATTATGATCTTACATGTCGAAACTTGTCATGAATTGTCTCCAGACAGTCCCATTATTTTAAACTCACCATTGACTGAGCAGAGTTGATGGTTGAAGCAATTGAGATAAGTATATGAAAACGTCCACACAAGGGAAAAGTGCTGTACCAGTGTTAGAACTATTTTCATTAGTAACACCCATTTCACTAGGTGCATTTACCTTCTCTGCAAATTCTCTCTATGGTTCCTAAAATGTTTGGTTTTACAATGTTAACGTAGGATTAGCATTTCATTATTTAATGTGGCTCACTAAGAAATGGTGAAAAAATTCTAAGAGACCAGTTCTTTAAATGTTACAAGCATGACAACCCTGTTAGAATGTGTTCAACCTCAGCGGGGCATGGTGGCTCATACCTGCAATCCCGGCACTGTGAAGGCAGGGGCAGGAGGATCGCGGTGAGTTCAAGGCTAGCATGGAGTAGACAGTGAGTTCAGGTCCATGTTGGACTACAAAGTGAGACTTTGTCTCAAAAAACAAAAATAAAAACAAACAAAGTAATTTGTTTATTCTCCAATGCTACCTGAAATAGAAACATTGATTTGGTAGATTGTAAGATATTTAAGAAAGTGTGCCCCATTACTTTAACTGACATCTTTGTGAATTATCTTTTTCCTTAGAATAATAGCTATGAAGAACCAGATTTTATCCAAAGTAAAATACATACTCTATGATTATGGCAAAAAAAATTGAAAACAATTTGCACAGTTTGTTCAATTGGGTAAGCACCTTACCAAGCACCTAAACACTTAGAGGTGTTTTCTTTTGTTTTTTGTTTTTTGTTTTTCACCAGACATTAGATTTTTTTTTTTTTTGAGACGGGACCTCACTATGTAGTCCAGCCTGGCTTTGAACTCACTATGTAGCCCAGGCTGGACTTGAACTTATAGTGATTCTCCTGCCTCCTAAGTGCTGGGATTATGGGCCTACACCACCATGCCCAGCTTAGTTGGTATTGTTTTTAATTACCGAAGTGTAGTGTGTCAGGGGAAGTTAACAGCTTTGTTGGCCTTAGTCATAAGGGGCTGATAAGCCATACAACACTGAAAAGACTGAATATTTGACTTGGAGTAGAGAGGAGGTGCCCCATACAACTCACTCTGTCTCTGTCTGTCTGTCTGTCTGTCTCTCTTTTCCTAAATAATATCTAAGGAAACCATGTTAGTGTTAGCACAGGAGGAGATGAACAACCAGATGAAGCTGCACTAGGAAGAGAACAGGAAGGGCAGGACTTGATAGGCAAAGGCGGCTTCTGACTGCACACACTCCTGGCAAAATTGACAGTAGCACCTGAAATGACCGTAACTGCCTGCGTAGTAAGCACTCAGCATCTGGCAGGATGCAGAGCTCCTGCACAGAGTGGCCGGGCCCAGTGGATGCTGATAGGTAGTAAGCTGTAGTTTTGTTTGGCAGAAAGAGTTAACTGGGGTTGCTGTAGTGCAGGTAGTTAAAGAATACTGGGTACTGTGGTGCATGTCAGCAATCTTAGCTCTGGGGAGGCTGAGGCAGGAGGATTGCCATGAATTCGAGGCCAGCCTGGACCACATAGTGAGTTGAAGGTTAGCTCAAACTATATAGCAAGACCTTCTCTGAAAAGAAAAAATAAAGGACAGGAGGATTCAAGGCAATAAGTGACATAGATTTCTCATTTGTATTCTAGTTGGACAGGTGCCCAGAGCATCATGCAGATAGAAGGTTTGGAACTAGCCCTGCCCAACTTTGTGCCCGTTGGTATCAGGAATACCAGGGTGTAAGTATGAGCACCTCTACTCATCTAAAGGCTTTCTCCTCTCTTCTCTTTTTCTGTTTGCCTCCCCCCTTACATTATCTCCCCACAAAGACATCTTGTGATCATCCTTGACAGGGATATGGCACAAGAGAAGATGGACATGGATTTGAAGCTG
>PVIC010046391.1:0-14258 GCA_004025085.1 Thryonomys swinderianus
GAGTGCTGGATTACAGGCGTGAGCCACCACGCCCGGCACTTGGATTTTCTTTCTTAATCCATCTGTGTCTTTTGATTGAGGAATTGAGACTATTCATTTTGAGAGTTGTAGGTAGGTAAGTTACTTAGATTATCCTGTAGGTAGTCAGACAGGGCCACCCTCAAGTCCACCCCTCAAGGTGCCAGTCCTCAAGAAACCAGCGCTCAAGCATAGAGAGGAGCCAACATGGAAAATAATTAAGGCACATTCACTGGGTTAGCATACAAGAAAAGAAAAAGGATAGTAATTCCCCTACAGATAGGTAGCAGTGATTAGTATTCTAAATGGGGAAATTCCTTGTATATGACTTGTTTTCCCATTTAATCAATATTACCTGAGTGACTATACTTTTAATCCTGTTGGTTGGTCATGGTTTTGCCCCACCTCGTAATTTCCATTGAGTCTTACAGCTTTGTCCCACCTTGCACACTCCTCATCTCACGGCTTTGCGCCATAAAAATCCCCTGGGAAGTAAGATCCCAGCTAACCACTTTCTAGTACCCCTTTCGTCTCAGAAGCCTTTGTCTCTCAATAACTTTTTCCTTCTCTTAACCTCTGTTGTTCCTAGAATTCATTCTTTGTTTTTAGAGATCATGAATTCGTGTTTCAGATGTCTGGCAGATTTGGGAGTTACATCTATTCCTCCTATATCATTACTACTGAAAGGGGTTGACTTATTTGTGTCATTACATTATTTTCCTGTTACTGACTCCTTTTTTTTTCTCCTTTTGTTTAAGTCTTCGCCCTGCCTGATGTATTCAGTCTATTAGACCTTTTTGCATTGTTAGCTTCATTATCTCCTTCTAAGATGTTCTTGATAATAGTTTGGAGTACTGGCTTGTTGGTCATATATTTCTTAAGATGCTCCCTGTCAAGTAAATACTTTATTTTTCCACAAATTTTGGAAGATAGTTTTGCAGAACCTATCTGACTGGGTTTAAAGTTGTTTTCTTTTAGGGCTTGACACATTTCACTCTAAGCTTTCCTGGCCTTTAAGTTTTGTGTTGAGAAATTTGCTGTAATTCTAGTGGTTTTACCTTTATAAGTGCTTTTTTCTAACAGCTTTTAATATTTGATTCAAGTCTTGGACTTCCAGAATTTTGACTGTGATATGTACTAGAAAGATTATTTTCTGACCTTAGCTATTTGGGTGCTACATGCTTGACTTATCTATGTGCATGTTAAATTCCTTTTCCATAATTAAAAAGTTTCTGCTATTGTTTCTATAAATTTATTTTTATGCCACTGGGTAGTCTTCTGATATTTTACTAATTCTGATTAATCTTAGATTTGTCTACTTTGTATCATCTAGCAACTGTTGCATCTATTTTAATGTTCTCTTCTTTTTAAGATGTATCTAATAGATACATCTTAAATTCTAAGACACCAACCCTCTTCTAATTCTGCCTCTGTGTCGTCACTTTTTTTTAGTTTGTTTGTTTGAATTGTTTTTAGACAGAGCCTAGCACTGTAGTCGACTCTGGCCCTGAGCTCACTATGTAGCCCAAGCCAGCCTCGAATTCACAGCAAACCTCTTGCCTCTGCCTCCTGAGTGCTGAGATTATAGTGAGCCACCACACCCAGCATTGTGGTATGTGGTACCAGGGATGGAACTCGGGACCTTGCTCTTGCCAGGCAGATGTCAGAAGCACTGAGCTAAATCCCCAGCCCCACATTTGTCACTTTTGTTCCTCATACTTTCAATAGAATTTTTCATCTCCCAGATTTCTCTTTGGTACCTATTCATGGACTCTAATTCACTGCTAACATGTTGTACATGTTTTGTATCATTTTGTTTAGCTCCACTATCTTTTTGTTAGTGCTTTCCATAAGCTCATTTTTGTTTATTGTCCATTATCTGTTCAGGTGTATCTTCTTTGAGCTCACCAAGCACCTTACCAATTTTATCTCCTCTGTTAGTTATCCTTTTGAGTAATTCTGCTGTGTCACTTTTGATTTCCTCTCCCTCAATGCCCCTTGAATCAACTTTGGAGAATTTGGGAGGTTGGGGAAATATTTTGTTCCCATTCTTATGTTTTTATTCAGGACATACTTTTTGAGTTGCATTTTTATGGATTTGAACATTTAATACAAACTAATGTGATTATTAAACCAGCAAACATGAAAAATGAACAATTTTTAGATTAATACAGGCATGTGCTAGTTGGTTGCTATAATTATATTAAAGTAACTATAAAAGCAACTATTTTAGCCACCAAGCAGTAAATTTTGTGGTTAAAATGAGCTCAAAACAGTAATGGCTCTAAATCCAAAATAAAGGAAAACCAGACAATTTTTCAAAGTTGATCTATTTTTTACCTATTATTGATTCTTAGAATTAACATAAAGTGTGAGTATTCACTGATTCATTCATAAAAGCCCACTGTATTACATGTACTATCTTAGTAGCTGAGGACATTTCACAAACAGAGCAATTGATACTCTTGCTTTTCTGAAATGGGGCAGACATAGATATGTCAGCAACCAATTCTCCTATCAAAAAAACAGAAAACAAGGTAAGGTAAAGTACAAGGTAAGACTTCTGGATGGGAAGATGCAGAGAAGGATCCTCTAATAAAGCAACAATGAAGCAGAAGAAAAGGAAGTCACCAAAAGCATATCAATAATATGATATGGGGTGAGGAAGTGCAACGTCCATATGTGGTATCCTAAATGGAAAATTCAGAGAAGTTCAGTGAAGCAGGGTATGTAAAGAGAGCAGCAATAGGAAACAGAAAGTAATAGGACCAGATGCTCAAGGGTGAAGAATTGTATCTAATATTATTTAACACTTTTGTTTTAGAATTTAGAAGCACCATGCTGACTGCTTTATGGAGAATTTAATGTTTCAGGGCGATAGTGAAAGTGAAAACAAAGTAGTGGTCCAAACAAGGATGGTCTCATGCAGTAGACCTACAGGTGATGAGAATAGTCAGATTCTGCATGTTTTGGTGTGAGGATGTTCATGAAAGACAACTTTATTCATAAAAACATTAGTTAAACCCTGACAGTCTGAAGTTGATGACAAGATGGATTAATGAACTCATCAGTAGGGCCCAGGTTGTTACATCATTATTGAATTTTTAAACTTCAGCTAAATAGTATTGTATTGTTCATGAGAATAAAAATTTGAGGTCTTGCAGTTTCTACCACAGAACTCAGTTCTACCACTATTAAGCCAGGTCATGTACCATACATATTCCCATGTCAAAATTAAAAACATACTTCCTTTCTCATCCACTTATGGCTCAGCTTTCACCTAAATAAACAACCAGTCGACCTATTTAGTTCACAACTGCAGGGCTGAAATTACTATACCTATAGTCTCAATCGTCTTGCCTCAGACCCTGGTACATGTTAGCACACTTTTCATTTTCTATGTAAAATGCTTCCACAAACATTTGCTTAGTTTTACACTTCCTAAGTAGTTTAGATTAAGATAGTGATGTTTGTCATATCAGCAAATGTTTTTAATTAAAACAGAATAGAGATACTTGCTACAAAGATTTCTTTAATGATAGTAAGAATAGCAAAGCTTCCAGGGTAAGAACCACTTGGATCCCTGCCTGTAGCCTCTGTAATCATTTAAAACTCCAGAGAATTATGGAAGTGTTTTCTTGGCAAACATTTGCTAATAGCCAAAGGGATTGCAAAACATTTTAATCTCCCTGCATCATTTTTCATTTCTAAGTAGAAAGGTCATCCTATGGATACACACTAAACTCTCGGTGGTATTGGTTTTCACACTTATATAGTCTGTTGCATTAAAGTTGTACTTTCAGACTCATGCTTCAGCTGGTTTGTAAGATGATCAGGACACCCTTCACATCCCAGGGGAAACAACAGCATCTGTCAGATGCTCAGTTTTAGGTGACTTCAGGGCACTCTCAGGTGTCAGAAGTTTCTTCTAAGAGCAAAGTAGAAGAGGACAATGTTTACATGTACGTGGAGATATAGATATAGATATATAGGACAATCTGTCTGATTTACCTTTGACCCTAAGTTACAGACCTTAAACACAGATACAGAACTATTGCAGAATTGATATATATGGGATCTATTGTGAGGTATGGGACTGAGAAGTCCCATGATTTTGTGTGTACTAGCTGGAAACCCAAGAAAACTGATAAAGTGTTTCCAGCCCAAGTCTGAAGATTGAAAGTCTAGGGAAGCAATTGTATAAGTACCAATACAAATCTCAGTTGGTTTGGAATAAGAATTGCTATGTCCAGGGTCAGTGGAAGATGAAGTTCCCAACAAAAAAGAGCAAATTCACACTTTTTCTGCCTTTTATTTTTCCTCACAGGTCTTTGTGGACTATATGGTGTCCAACCAAATTGATAAAGGTAATCTTTACTCAACCTGGAAATTCAAAAGCAAATCTCTTCATAAACTATTTTCCCAGCTACGTTTGCATCTCTTTACCCTCTGCAAGTTGATACCTAAATTTAATCATCCCTGTATATTGGTGAAATCTTGTAATTTTGTACACTTCTAGCTTCAACTTCCTTGTTGCATCAGCCTCTTGTTTAAATAAAATCAGTTAATGTGTTTTTGGAACTATCTCTACTCCAGAGTAAAAGTTTGATTACCACTAACGCAGCTGTTCCATTAGTGGTTACATTCACACAGTTTTTACATAAAACATTGCTTTTATGGAAATCTATGTACTGGTAATCTACTTTTCTCCTTCGGTGCATCTTTTCTATATAGTATGTACTAGTCTTCAATCCTGTTACAGCAATGTGCCATGTTTCTTGTTATATTTCCCTTATAATTTCAAAAATACATATATTATACTAACTACAAATAAAGGAGAAATAAATGGTAACAAAATAGCTTATCTCTTAATATGCAGAATTTCCCAACAAACCACATTATATGTAATAAAGGAGCCAGGTGTTTGTACTACTTCTAAGGAATGTTTTTGTTTGAGAAATAATTTTCATCTATATTGTCTGCACAATTGTTTCTCAAATTTTGATATGCATACAAGTGAACTGTGGATCCTGTTAAAATATGGTTTCTGAGCTGGAGATGTTGATCAGTAGTAGAGCAATTGCCTAATATTTATGAGGCCCTGGCTTCTATTCATAGCACTACAAAGGAAAAAGAAATAGTCTGATTTCATAGTTCTGGGGTAAGCTACTTCTAGCAAGCTTGTGAGTGATTCCAAGTAAGTAAGTATTCTTTTTTTTTTTTTTTTTTTTTTTTTTTTTGAGACAGGGTTTCACTTTGTAGTTTAGGCTGGCCCTGAGCTCACTTTGTAGCCCAGGCAAGCTTCAAACTCAGCAATCCTCCTGCCTCTGCCTCCTGTGTGGAACTAAGTATTCTATTAGTCACTTAGCACTCACTGGAGAAAAATACTTGACACTGCAGCTTATAGGAGGAGAGGTTTATTCTGGTTTATAGTTTCAGTAGGTTCACTCAGTTGGGTCTAAGTCAGAGAGGGCAGGGCAAAGGAAAGCTGTGCACAGCATGGTGGCCTGGAGTCTGGGACAAAAACATACCCTTCCAGGTCATCCACACAGTGACCCACTGCCTCCAACAAGGCTCTACCTCTAAATAAGAGACTTCTGAGGGACATTTTAGATCTAAACCATAAAACTATTAAAGACAACAGTGAATTGAACTAATTAATAGATTAATTGAATCTTCTGAAAGAAAATATAGAAAAGTTAAATCTTGAACTCTCTGAAATGAGAAATCATTTCTTTTTTTGAGACAGAGTCTCACTTTGTAGTTCAAGCTGGACCTGAGCTCACTATGTAGCCCAGGCAGGCCTTGAACTCAGCAATCCTCCTGCCTCTGCCTCCTGAGTGCTGAGATTACAGGCTTGAGCCACCAAGCCCGGCATTTCTGCTATGTGGTACTGATTGCCAGTGGGCATGAGCCACTACGCCAGGTATTGTTTTATGTCATTATTGGGGATTGAGCCAAGGACCTTGTGCTTACTAGGCAGGTGCTGGAACCACTGAGCTAAATCTCCGGCCCAAGAAATCATTTCTTATATGAAGTATGTGCACCAAAGAGAATGGATGAAAGTAAAGAGAAAGATAAGAAAATAGTAATTATTTTAATATTAAATTATAAGTTATCGGACTAGTTAGAAACTCTAAATAGTGTCTAAAACGTAAGCCCACAAGCAAGGCACAGAGAAGAAATCCCCTAGAAATTGTATTCTGGTAAAATTCTTGATTTGCCCTGCTTGTAAATTCCTAAATAGCGAAATTCATTTTTGAGGTTTAATTTGGACCCACAAGGAAGAACTGATGGGTAAAGTAGTAATTAAGAGAATCTTGACAGAAGATGCCTGTTTTTTTCTTAGCATGTAGAACAGACAAAAGTCAGAACAAAATACAAGTATGTGAGGATGAAAGGTGTACATCTGAGGAGCTGGCTGAGAGTAACAGGAAAATAAACTTCTTACAGGTGGGAAATATACCTTTTAGGATTTTTATTCTGAGTCCTTTCCTTTCATATTCTCCATTCTTCCCCCTTCTCTCTCTATCTCTTCTCTTTATTTTCCTGCAATACTGTCAAATAAGGCAAGTAGCTGATGGCTGATTGATGGTCATAGTCCCAATCTTTATACATCTGGGGCCCCAGGTCAGTCTAAACTGTTGGAAATTCTGACAGACTAAGGAGATTCCAGGACCAGCTGTATCTGTAAGAAGTTGAAGAGACCCTAGGGGCACGGACCTCCCAAGGAAAGAGAGTCACGGCCAGAGCCTTGGTCCAGAAATAATGGGCTAGACCATACTGCGACCATCTGCCGAGGCCCAGCAGCATTAGGGAGGCACCCAGCAGCTGGAGGAAGGCAGAGGGCACAAGATGTGCAGAGACAGCTGGGGAAACAAGTGGGAGCGTGTTCTGTAGAATAGCAGACCTCTGAGGGAGACGAGACATTTCTCTGGAACTTAAAGCTGGGACAGAGCCCCACAGTTTCACAGGCAGGGTGAAAGCAGAGAAAAATGGTGCCGCCCACAGAACCTGCGTTCTCATGCATTTTGGACTGTTTTGAAGACAAAACCAAAGTTAAGACAGCACTATTTCCAAAGATAAATAGTATACTTCCAAAGAGAAGATTCCAGTGCCATTCCTCAGGAGGGAATGTGACAGATGGTAGTGCCTTTCCCTGTGTCCTGGGAGTACACTGACACCACCTTGAGTACAGGGAATCTACTGACTGCTTACCCCAGGGTGACTTTATTAATGTGAGTATTTAAAAGAAGACATCGTGTGCTCAAGTGCACAAAAACTATTGTAAATCTCTGTTGTAAGGAAATAGAGTGCGAGGGTTATCTACCTGAAATAGTTGCTTTTTCCATAGATGTAATCAAATCTACATTGTAAATGCTTCCTTTACTTAACAAACTAACCTGTCTTTAAGAACAGAGCGGGCTAGGGTTGTAGCCCCAAGGTAGAACATTTGACTAGCACCATGAAATCCATGGTTCAACCCCAACATTAAAAAATAAAGGAAAACCAAAGATGGTTAAAAAAAAAAAAAAGCAAAATTTTTTTTGAGACAGGGTCTCGCTTTGTAGTTCAGGCTGACCCTGAGCTCACTATGTAGCCCAGGCAGACCTCGAACTCAGCAATCCTCCTGTCTCTGCCTCCTGAGTACTGTAATCCCAGCACACCTGGCTTTTTTGAGAATTTTCATTGTCATGATTATTATTACATATAAGCACACAAAATAAATTCTGTTCCTTGGGTTTAAACATTTTTAGTACTTTGGTAAGCTTTTTACCAGAACCGTGGGATCACATAGTCTGTCACCGTCACTGGATTGTTGACTATCTGCTGTTAGTATCACACCTGAAGTTCATCCACAATCTCCAGTCCTCACATCAGGCCAGCTCTCACTGAGCTGTAGACACCAAAAATTCCATGGTTTGGCTAGTGATGTAGGTCAGGATGCATGAAGTCCAGAGTTCAATTGCCAGTGCCACAATAAGCAAATAAATAAAGCCATGGCCTACCATTAGTCCCAAAATGCTGATAGTTGGGTTTTATGTTTTCTAGAATTTGTTTTGTATTATATCAAAGAAGTAGGAAAAAAAGGTAAATATATGTGACCTGAATTGGATGTATTCTGTAGCTTGCAACTTCTGTTAACATGTGTATAGCGTTGCCCTTGGAAACACAGAACATTTCCATTTCAATAATTATAAAATGTATTGTTAGGAAACATTGAATAATAAAACACAAAATGAGGCAAATGTGTAGGAATTTGGCTTTCACTTTGCTGGTGTTAGAGATGTTACACTGCAGTCTTGAAACAATCTTGAAAAAGGAACAAACTTGAAAAATAGGAAATGTTAAACTAGACTTGAAGTAACTTTTAAGCAAGACCAGGACTTATATTCATCTCTTTGGAATTATGTAAATAAAACTTTTTGGGAGATGGAAAGGGATGAAAGAGATTTATATAACATTATAAACTATAAGCATTATTTTTATGTGTTTGATCAATTTAATACAGAGAAAACAAAAGTAGGATTTGGTAATTTGTATAGGAGTGTGTGTGCATGTGTGTGAATGGCAAATCAGTTTTCATAGTTCTTAGTATTCCCTCCCCCTCTGTGTATGCCCACAGACTTACCTTTGTGGAAGATGCTTTACTACAGATGGCACAAAATTCCCTAGGGCCTCTCTCCATGCTATGCGTTAAACATTTATTTCCAAAATGGGTTCTTTCAAAACTCCCCTATCCCATCCTCAGAGAAAATGGACAATTCACTAAACACAAAAATATCTCATACCTCCAGTTTAGGAAAACACATCAGGATTGTGAACTAAAACTACCTTTTAAAAAGTAGTGACATGAAGCTTAACAAAAGAAGTGCTTTTTAAAGACTCTACACTACATTATCATTGAAGCCTGAAGGGTGGGGAGCAATGAATGCCTTCAAAAAGAGAATTGAGAGAAAGTGTAAAGTTCACTCTGCTTTTACATATCCTAAGCAAATATGGTATAAAAACCACAAAGCACAGTTATCTCAAAAGATATAAAAGTAGAATCTTCAGAAAAGAAGGGTTGTGTTTTTCCTAGAGAAAGATTTGGACAAAATCTTTTTTTAAGTCAAATTCTAGCCAAATATCTAGATCTATCACCAAAGGCCAAAATTATAAACATTAGAAGAAACCTTACTCGCCACCTCTCAAGTGTTTTCACTGTGGGACCTAGTGACTGACTGCACAAGCTGTTGCTTTTCCTTTTACTCTAAGCTCTTTTTAATTAAGGTGCTTCCTCTCCACTTCTCTTTCTGCAAAAATCTGGAGACCTAACACTACACAGCTCAGGGGTTCATTGTGTGCTTAGCATGTGAGAAGGCTTTGGTTCAATTCCCAGCACTACCAAAAACAGAATAAGAACAAAACCTAGGACTCTCATAGTTTCATTGACTAATTATTGCTATTATGAATAATTGCTGATAGATCATCAAAATGGGGGGGAAAACTCGTATAGCAACAATACATTTGGTGTTGATTTGTGAAACATTTCCAGAATGATTTTAAACTTAGCCTTCCATGTTTATCGCACCTGTCACTTGTGAAACTTGAACATCTACCTTGAGTTTCTATCATACTTACCTAAGTTCATGTAAGTTTAAGGAACCAAGGAATGATGATTAGGACTCACACTTAGTAATTGACTTTTTGATCCTTTAAAAATTTAAGGTAAGTTGAAAATTTGCCTACTTTCTAACTCTACATTTCTTGCCGTATGACCTACTTTTTCTCCTTGTTATTATCAGTCAGACTTGGAACAAATGAACTAATCTTAGTCCTGAGCCATCTGTCACTAGATGGGGTAAAAGCATTTCTATCCTCTGTTACTGGGGGAAAAGTTCTAGAAGCTTGCCCTTTTCTCCCTCTCAGTATATGTGGGAGTATTAAACCCCAAAGATAACAGTGCTTAGCTTTCTTTTTTTTTTTTCATATTTTGTTTTTCTATAAACAAACTTTATCTGTGGCCTTGCAGAAGAGAGTCAGTTCCAGGAAACACACGACTAACAATGTCATTCCCCTTGAATTGCACATAATATAAAAACAGGGTTTAAGTAAATATTTGAATTAGAACTATTTGAAAATTTTAACTAGGGAGTAGCCTTTCGTAGCATGTATTGATTGTTTTTTCCGGGGGTGCTGTTTCGGTGGATTAAATATGTCACACCTGGACCATTTAAAAGAGGCTGGGTCAGTGTGCCATGCACTATATTAGCAGAGACTGATGGGAGATGGAACCTAAATTAGGAGGTAAAGCTCCTGTAACAGATCAAAGAAAAGCTGGTCTATAAATAGCAGTATAGCATCACCTAGTGCTAAATACAGATATAGCAGAGGGATAATCAGTTACAATGGGTTTATTAAAGGTGTGGTTAATGTGACAATTGGATGGCTCTTCCTCTAATACTTTAACTATGGAATTATTCTGTGAAATGACAGGCTGGGATTGGCTGATCTCTAATGTCTTTTCTGGCTCTGTCTACGATTCTTCAATTGAGTTATTAATATGTGTTTTTCATTATTATTACCTCACATTCCTTTTTTAAATGACTCAGTACATGATATAAAATGGCCTTGCTTGGGCCCAGCTTCCATCTTTTATATCAGTCAGCTTTGTGGGGATTGTAAAGAAGAAATGGAAGTAGAAAGGCTTTTGTACTGGAACATTGTGATATGTGTGTTGCATAAATGTCCTTTTCTCCTATCCTGCCTCTCTCTAAAAATGGAAGAAAAAGAGAAAAGTGCAAGATTTTTTGATTGTTAAAAAGAAAAACAAATGTGAACTTTTGTGTACAAAAATGATACTATGGATCCGATGATACTAATAGCATGATGCTTCGAATGTGTTACCCAGTTCCTTCCATCATTAAAATGCACAGAATTTATCAATTTTTCTATTTCAGAAAAGATTGCAACATGTGTATGGAAATACAATAGGAGCATGACTTTGCATAGCCAAATTCCCCTAAGTAAAACTAGTTAATATCTTTGTTATTTCCTTTTTCTACAGACTAGGGGGGAAATACTTATCAGCTATTGAAAGCACTGAGATGAAGCAGATAAACCCTTTGAATGTGTAGAGATACATAACATCACAGGCCAATTGAAAAACCCATGAAGTCAGATCATCCTGAGCTAAACTGTTTTAAAAAGCACTGCCAGTGGGTTAAAGCACTGCCAGAGACGGAAGTTCTTGCTGAACTCCCAAGGGTTAGTGTGTGACCTTGTATCTTCCCCTATTTAACAGTCATGTGGCAGTGTGTCATGGCCAAGATAATCCCAGGCATGGGTCACATGAGGGCACCTCTCCCCTATATCTTCCTCCATATGACATATATGCTCATATATTTTGATGTAGTTTAATAGCCATCTGAGCTAACCAGGAAAAACTCCTGGTGCTTAGTGTGATTTTCAGGAAGAAGAAGGCTGGAAGGGGACCTTTTTCATGGAAGGCTGAGGAACCAGCTTGCAGAGCAAAGTGTCTGTGCATGCTAGCGATTCATGTTTTCACTCATTCATTCATTCATTCATTAACACTCCTTTAGCATGTATCAGTGGCCAGACATTGTATTGGGCTGTGGGACACAGTGATGAATAAAACAAATAAAGACTTTCCCTTCTTGGCACTTTCATTCCATTTGGGAAAACACAGAGTAAACAAATTAAGTCAAGAACCCCGAGGGTAAAAACATAAAGTGAAAATATAAAGTGACAGATGCGAAAGGAGCCTAGGAGCAGAGGTGTGGCCCACATGAGGAATGAACCAATTGTTTGCACCACCCTGTGTTCAGGTTACTTTCCCTTTTGTGTTAAATACATAGAAAATTGGGCCGGAGGGTTAGCTCAGTGGTTCCGGCGCCTGCCTCGCAAGCGCAAGGTCCTGAGTTGGATCCCCGGTGACCACATATAATGCTGGGCGTGGAGACTCACGCCCACCAACAATCAACACCGCATACCACAATGCCGGACGTGGTGGCTCACGCCTGTCATCCCAGCACTCGGGAGGCAGAGACAAGAGGATTGGCTGAGTTCGTGGTGGCTTGCCTAGGCACCATAGTGAGCTCAGGGCCAGCCTGAACTACAAAGTGAGACCCTGTCTCAAAAAGAAAAAAAAAAAAAAAAACATAGAAAATTGAAACTCCCATTATTTTTAATACAGACTATGGATTTTGTTTACTGACCAGTCAGAACTGGTTTCTAGAGGCCAGTTCTGCCAAGTCTTGACCAACTGACGGGGACATGACTTCACTCATCCACCCATGAGAATTCTCCTCTCTCCACCCATCACCCATGAACTTCAGGTCTACCAGTGTCACCAGTTGTTTCCTAGCTTTTCAGCTCTTTAAAGAAGCTGGGAAAAAGAGGGATGGGATTTTATGTTATTTCATCCACTGGCCATCTGGGTGTCTGTTATGTTTGTTAACAAGTGTTAATTAGTTTATGGCACAGACAACAGGAGCTAGGATGAGATCATCAATTTGTCACAGGCTGTTAATTACTTCACTGGTAGCTGCTGGCTCCTAGCCCCCCTCTTTTCCTCATGTTGCATTGGGCTCCGAAATGAGGCCTCCTCGGCGAAAATCCGGGTGAAATCTCTCAAGCGAGAATTCAGTTAGCCTGCCAACCATGGTGGCATATACTTGTACTGCCAGGACTCTAGAAAGCTGCGGCAGGAGGATCATGAGTTCAAGCCCATCGTGGGCAATTTAACAATTTAGGGAAATTGTCTCAAACTAGAAAAATTTCTAAAAATTTATCAAGGTTTGGGGATGTAGCAAAGATCCTGTGTATAATCTCCAGTACCACACACACACAGACACACACACACACAGGCACACAGATTCAGGTGGCTGAGCCAAAGTGTGCTTACAGTGCTCACAATATGCTCTGTACTGGGGTTCCTGATAGAGGAGGACATTTGACAGCATGATCTCAGTGCTCAGAGACCGTATCTAACAGATAAAGGCTTTTTAGAAGTAGGCGATCTGGCAACACAGGTAGGGATTTAAATTATGGAAACTTAGAGATGAAAGAAGTTTTAGAAACTACATAGTGAAGCACCACATTGTTCTGAGAAGGACACCAAGATAAGCCGTGAACCTAAATTGTGGTCATCTGTCCTCTGCTCTTATACTGTGCTGCCCTCACCTTATTTCAGAGCAAGTGTTCTGCCCATGTCCACCTCAAGCGCAGGAGCCCATGTGTGAAACACTGAAGACACAGGCTGTGCATGCACAGCAGTGCTCTAGGTAGAACTTCTAGGGTTTTTCATTTATTTTCTGTCTACGAAGCAAAACTGTGATTTTAGTTCTGGCTTTTGGGCTAATTAAAGAAAAAATAACAAGGAGGCTTTCTTCATTTTGGGGTGTGTGTGTGTGTTTAATAATGGGTACTGAATCAGCAGTATTGACGGTGTCTCTTTACTATTTTGTCTTTGAGGTGATTACAAGCCTGAAAGCTTTGATATGCTTCAAAGTAAAATTTTTAAGGATTCATAAACTTTTTTAAAAAAAGACATAGTACAGGGCCAGAGATTTAACTCAGTGGTTCCGGCATCTGCCGAGCAAGTGCAAAGTCCTGACTTCCATCCCCAGTAACTACATACAACAATATGGGGTGTGGTGACTCACGCCCACCAGCCATCAATACCACATACCACAGTGCCGGGCGTGGTGGCTCATGCCTGTCATCCCAGCACTCTGGAGGCAGAGACAGGAGGATTGCTGAGTTCGAGGCTTGCCTGGGCTACATAGCTCAGGGCCAGCCTGAACTACAAAGCGAGACCCTATCTCAAAAAAAAGAAACAAGAAAAAAACATAGTACACCTACAAACTGATCCAGTAGAGAAAGATATAAACTACAATTTGTGCAATCAAGCATTTGTAAGTCCAAAACAAGGATTTGATGCTGTTAATTGTGTCTTCTTCACTATTTAACATTCGAGAACCTCAGCTTTATCATCTGTAAAATGCAAATCAGGATGAGGGCTGTGGAGGGTTCTAGCAACATGTCTTTCTCATCCCTCCTTCCTTTCTTTTGCCTTTTACCTGGGTATAGATGGATCAAAAAATGTGATGAGTTGCACACAGAGAAATGTGGCTTTTTAAAAGATTCTCAAACATAGCAAGGGAAAGAACTAAATGAACATACATTTCCCATTTAAGAGAACTTACAGGTGTCTCCCTAAAAGCAATTTTGAG
>PVIC010046392.1:0-14245 GCA_004025085.1 Thryonomys swinderianus
TGTCAGCAGTTAACGGTAGGGGGATTTACTACAAAGGAGTAACAAGGCAGCTTTTGAAATAACTATGCTGTTCTGTATCTTTATTGTGGTAGTGTTTAAATGACTACATCTGTAAGAACTCACAGAGCCATGGACTGCAAGGTAAATTCTACTCTGTAAATTTTAAAAGTTTTAAAACATGTTTGCAAACTAAAGCCAGCAATGGGTAAAAGACAGTGTAAGTTTTGTTTCTCTCAGGATCTGCCCATGAAAAAGCAGGTTTATATTTATGAAATAGGAGTCTATCCAATGAAGGAAGACTGTCACCCGAGGTAGGCGTGGCTACCTGGGGAACGGAACTTTGGCTGTGAAGGGCCCCTAGTGGTTCTGCTCTGCAGCTATGCTCTTCCCAGATACTGCATACCTGCTGAGTTGTTACTGCATGAGATGTCTTTAAGTTGTATGATTACCTCAACTAAACACGTTTTTAATTATATGCAAATCTGACCTTCCAAGTACTTGTCAAACTAATGCCTTTGAAAATCTATAGTTATCCAATAACTATTGCACAAAAAAAAAAGAAAAAAACCAGATTTAAAAAAGATGACCTTCTAAGACAAAGTGTTTGATAACCTTCAAGACCTAGTCCATGAGTTAAAAAAGAAATCTAGGTGAATCACAAACAGAAGGGAATTTCCTTAGTCCAGTAAAGGAGGACTACATAAATAAAAGCAATCACTCCTAATATGATATAGTAAAGATACTATCTGAAGTCTCAAGACAAAGACAATCAGAGCAGGTGCCAATCAAAAAAGTAAAACAATGAACAAACATATTTACAGGGTATGAATTATACATTGAAAATTTTTAAACCTGTATAAATAAACGTGTTAGGGAGTCATACACTGAACAAATCAAAACTACATGTTTTAAATTTACAAGAGGAGCAAAAAAATGCAATGAATCATGAAAATAAAAGGAAAATTACGGTGAAAGCAACACTGAGTAAATATTTCAAGATGGAGTTGACAGGTCTTTGAGGGAACAAGACACATACACAGCTCAAGGTGCTGCCTGGAAATGGGAGCTTCTGACTACAGGCTCCTCGAACAATTAGGTAAGTACACTGCATCCAAACACTCGATATGTATGCAAGAGATTACTAGAGACATGCTCTGGGAATATTTTTATGAAGTATATATATTTTTCCACCAGTCAGTAGCCTCAACCTCTCTCAACTTTTTCTGGGGGGAGCTGGGGCTTATAATAACTCAGCACTGCTTGTCTGCTATAAAGCTCCTACTTTCCCTGCCTCCTTCAGAGCAGTTATTCTGCGCGGTGTGAATCTCTCCCAAAGCGCAATTCCTAACATTCTCCAATAAAGCTCTTTTATAGTCTTGTAGCTTGGATTGATCCACAGAATTCTACTCACAAACACACAAAATGTGTAAGAATTTTGGAATATGCCACAGAATTTTAGGATATGCCAAAGAAGACAGAATGGGGGAATAAGTGAGATTCACGGATTGAGAGATTCAGTATCATAAAGTTCTCCCCAGAATGATCTATCTTCATCTGACAGCCCAACACATTTTGTGAAAACTGATGGATTAACTCTGCTGTGCAAAGAGTCGCATGTGGTGGCACACGCTTTTAATCCCGGCACCCTGGGATTAAAGGAAGGAAGATCAGGGTGAGTTCAAAGCCAGCCAAGTGGCTACATACTGTGCCCAAGGTCAGCATAAACTGTGGAGCAAGACCCTGTCTCAAAAAAGACAAAATTAAATTAAAACTTGCAAAAACCCAACAATATCCAAGATCAAAGCAGAACAGGGAAGTTGACACAAATATATTCTGACTAATGATGTAAATAGAGCAGCAAAATTAGTATGTAGAACCATCAAGATAGAATTTCTAAAGCTGTGCAAAATATGTCATATATTCACATAAGCATCCCCCAAATTTGTTTTAAAATAAATGCAGGCTGGGCTGGGTATGGTGGCTCACACCTGTAATCCCAGCACTCTGGAGGCTGAGGCAGGAGGACTGCTGAGTTCCAGGCTTGCCTGGGCTACATAGTGAGCTCAGGGCCAGCCTGAACTGCAAAGCAAAACCCTGTCTCAAAAAAATAAAATAATAAAATAAATTTTAAAAAATAAATGCAGGTTTAATGTATTAGAAACCAATGGTTAGATATTAGCCCTGTTTGGCCTCTTTTTAAAAAAATTTATGAATGTTTAGTCTATTAAAAGATTTGAAGGCCGGAGGGTTAGCTCAGTGGTTCCAGCGCCTGCCTCGCAAGCGCAAGGCCCTGAGTTCGATCCTGGTAACTACATACAATGCTGGGCATGGTGACTGATGCCCACCAGCCATCAATACCACAGTGCTGGGCGTGGTGGCTCACGCCTGTCATCCCAGCACTCAGGAGGCAGAGACAGGAGGATTGCTGAGTTTGAGGCTTGCCTGGGCTCCATAGTGAGCTCAGGGCCAGCCTGAACCGCAAAGCGAGACCCTGTCTCAAAAACAAATAATAAGATTTGAGTTCTGGCAAAGAAGCTGCAAAACTAATCGCTGCTGTAAACGACTACAGCCAAGATCTCAGGACTCTTTCTAAGTCAATAGCAGTCACAGTGGCTGAGCCTAGACTCTGACACATTCTCTATTTATGAGCACTGTTTTTAACAATTTGTCAACACTGCCCATGAGTCTCAGAAAAGCAGAAATGTTTGTGTGACCTTCTGCCAAAAACAATCACTCCAGAGTGTTCACACTTATTATTAGATCTACTCCAGGACTTGCAGCATTAGAAGCTTTTTAAACAAGACAGACATTTTCCAGCAAAAAGAAAGAACTTCCTTATATTTCCTATTTAATAAATCTAGTGAACGGTAATGAGCAATATAAATTCACTTACACAATTTAAAAAACTGTAAGAAAACATTTAATCCAAGGTTACACCTAACTTATAAAACTAAACTCATGTACTGTCATAGTTCTGGAAGACTTAAAGGCCAGGAATTACAAGATTTGGTCTGTAATCTAAATCCGGAAAAACCAAAAATGCAAGGTGTATAGGCCAAACAAATGTTGATTTGTTTTGCATATTATATCTTGTTTCTTCACTATAGTCTGTAATTATGCTTTATGTTTGTGTGTTTGTGTGTCTCGTTACTGAGACAAAAATACTGACTTCTAGGGGCAGGGATGTAGCTCAGTGGTACTAAACCTGCCTGGCGAGCCCAAAGTCCTGAGTTCGATCCCTGGTACCGAGGGAAAAAAAAAAAAAAGAAAAAACCCTCAACACCCAAAGTTAAAGGGAAAATGATTTTTTTGGCTTCCAGCTGTAAAGGTTTTATCCCATCATCAGCTAGCACCAAGGCAGAGTGGTAATGGCAAAGGGGCAGAGAAATAAGCTCTTGGCACCCACGCAGTAGCAAAAGCAACTGTAAGAGTGTTTTCTGTCCCTTTTATCCCATCCAGACTACCAGGGACTGGGGCGGTGCCAAACCAGTCACACACCTTTAATCCCAGCCTCACACATTCCAGATTGAGCCACCTCCAAAAAATACTGTGGTGAAGGAAATGGAAGGGTGGGGGGGGGGAGGGAGAGAAAACATTTGATGGTTAAAAAAAAACCAGGAAATGAAATTTATGTATATAGGGGGCGGGTGCTGTAGGGAAGGAGAGGAACGGGAAAAAATGAGAATCAAGATGTGTCATGTTCTGGTACAAACTCAATGTTGAATGTGATCATAATATATATATATATTATATATATAATATATAATATATAATCAATTTTTTTAATTTAAAATTTTTCAATTTTTTAAAAAAAGACTGCATGAGGCTTTGGGGGACATCTAGATGCAAGCCACAAAATTTGACAGGGCCCCTCAACAAAGAAAAAAAAAAACATGGTTAAAACAATAAAATAACCAAAAGCACAGTCACAGGAAGTACGAGAGGCAGAAGTTATCTTCCAAGCCCAAATTCTGCCTCATGGTCTGTGTCTCTTGAACTGAAGAAATATTGACTATAACACTAATAAAATCTGTATCTATGCATTATAAAAAGTCACAGTAATTTTTTTAATTACAGAATTTCCAGAAGTATCCTAGGCAGAAACAAAGAATCTGGAATAAGCTCTCCTAAGGGAATACGCTTACGAATACAAATCGCCTGGCTTTATAAGAGAAGTTGGTTAAAAATATGTACCAAAAAATAACCAAATTCAATGGAAAAACTCCCTTGAAGTTATGGTGTCAGTTCATTTGCTCTCCTATGACCCACTTCAAATTCTTTATATTTATTTTTTATTTATATTACTCCTTTCTAAGAGGCAGTTCATCTTTAATGGCAGAACTGCAGTAATCATCATCAGCTTGAGTGTGACTGCTCTTCAACATTCCGTGTGATTTAAAGATACAAGGATTCTTTCCCTCCTTTGTAAGGCCCTCCCCATGGGTCAGGAAAGAGGCAAAAGAACAGTCTTAACTGCAGAAGATATTTTCAAGTTTTTGTTTATATATGACATTGAAGCCTTCTGGGGACTAAAGATGCTACTAAGGTCAGCTCCTACCGAATATTCAATAAACAGTAGCCCTGTTGTTCAGAACACTAAGATTTTAGTATATGTGACTCTCATGACTTCTAACTCATCTTCAACCCTAAAAATTGCTTCCTTTGCATAACCTTTACCTTAGGTTACAAGTAGACTTAGCCCTAGTGCTCATTAGTTGATCCCTACTCAAACACTCTATGTATTTTTGTCTATGGCTAAAACTTTAATTCTATGACTTATTTCTGAGACCTTCCCCAACCGTACAGAAAGGGGTGAAGAGAACCTGATTTTAATTATGAAGGCCTGTCAGACTAGCTGTAAAACTCCTGATAGGATCGTCTGTGCAAGGTTGTTTTAAGGACGGTGAAATGCATCTAAAGGCCTTAACATTGAGAAGTGCTCAAACGATAATTTTTAAGAATTCTTATCATAGTAAAATACATACTACTTACCTTTTTAATGATATTTAAGTATGCAGTTCAGTGGCACTAAAGGCATGCACACTTCAGTATACAACCATCACCACCATCCACTTTGAGAAATTTTTATCATCCTTAGGAGAAACTGTTATAAATCTTGCAAAGATATGAGAAATACACAAGTGACCTGTTCTATCTTTGGACCTGGAGCTTCCAGTGGACTTAACAAAACTTATGACCACCCTGATTTCTATTGGTTCCCAACCCTGAGTGTTTAGTGGGAAAACACTAGGCTGCCCATGCCAACTGCCTCTTGTCATCAAAGCCCAGGCCCATCTTTCCTCCATGGAGCGCTCAGTTTGTCTGGACTTGTGTCTTCAGATACGTAGATCTATTCTGCATCCAAAGGAAACGGTGTTTGCTTGTATTTTAATCTCGCCTATAATTTGATTCAGCACCCACTGAACAGTAACTCCACACCAACACATTCCCTTGTGACTACTATGTTATTTCCTGTGTCTTTAGGTGCCTCATAGAGTTTGCCCTGTAAAGTCTGATTGGCTTGAAATGGCCTCTGAGAATAGGAAGAGAAAATTCACTCTTCAGTGTGGTGGCATGGAGGAGATCTTAAATACCAAGTCCTCTGTGGCTCTTCAAAGATCAGTTGTACCTGTCCCACCCCCAAACAAACAAAAATTGTTTCTCGGTATTTAATTCCTCTTGTTATAGATAATTTAGCTTTTCTCTTTAATAATGAAAATGTGGTTGGAAATACTGGTTTAGGGGCTGGAAAGGTGGCTCACGTATAGAGTGCTTTCGTAGCATCCAAGGGGCCCTATTTTCTGTCCCCAGAATAAATGCTGTCTTGGGCCAAAGTTTGCTTTCATGTGAGGTCTTCCCTACCTTCTTCCAATTCTACTGTATTTTCAGATCTTATATTCAATTGATAATTGTGTGCCTCTCTGTTTACCTGGTGAACATGCTGATGACATTGAACACGCAGAGCCACCTCATGGCCTCATGAAGCTACAATCTAGCTGGAGGTAGTGGCAGAAATTACTACTGAAAAGGCTACTGAGAAAAATTCAATTGAGATACATATACATTTATATATCCTAAAAAGATGGTGAGATGGAATATTGGAAGACGAAGATAAGGCAAATTTAGAATATGAACACCAATTTCACAAACGTTATACTGAAAACCAGTGCTAACTAGAGGGAGCTGGTAGGCTTTGTGTTGTTGCTTTGTTTTAATTTGGCAGGGGTCCCTAACATAATGAGTAACTAGGAAATTCAGTAGTAACAGTTCTACTGGTAAGTTAAATGACAGAAAATGCTTGAATTACAATGAGAAATATAATGAGATGTAGAAAAGATTTCCACCATACCCACTGTTTTTGGACAAAAACATAGGTCTGTCTGTCCCATCTTTAAATATCCTCTGTGGTTCTCAGACAACCTTTCGTTTGGCTAACCAGTTTGGATTTACATTATATTCCCCCCACTTTCCTGACTTGTTTTACCACCTTTTGTTTGGTTAGCTTTGTTTTGTTGTTTTATGAGACAGGGTCTCACTTTGTAGTTCAGGCTGGCCCTGAGCTCACTATGTAGCCCAGGCAAACCTCAAACTGGGCAATCCTCCTGCCTCTGCCTCCTGAGCCCTGGGATTACAACTGTGAGTCACCACGCCCAGTACTGTGGTATGTGGTTTCCAGTGATCAAACTTGGGACCTTGCACTTGCAAGGCGGATGCCAGAACACTGAAGCTAAATCCCCGACCCAAGAATTTTTTTTTTAAGTCGCGCAGTCACAAGCCAAACCTGACGGTAGGTATTGCACACGTATTGTCTCATTCAGTCTGCACAGAAACCCCGTAGGGTGGGTTTCACCACTCCCCCTACTGGAGTCAAGGAACAGGAGGCCGTGAGCTGCTGTGACTTGTCTTCAAACCCTAGAGCAAGTACACCGCAACCCCACTCGTCTGAGTCTCATGTCCATCCGTGCTCCCTTTCTTCACTGTGCTCCTGGTATTGTCACAGTTTGGTAAATCAACACAATCTGATCTAAAATTAACTCCAAGTAGACGAAAGCCAGTTGGAAGCAGTGGTGGCAACGACAATTCTCAGAGGAGAGTTTCAGTAGAGACAGCTGTGGGGAGCCAGCCTGATGCATGCTGAACTTATCTGTAATCAAGTTACCACCCGACATCCAATTAGTGACCAAAGTTCACGAAGCTCCAGATCCTGGGCCGGCTGTCGGTTTCACAAACAGGTGCTCCTTTTGCCAGACCACTAAAGGACTGCATTAAGCATCACGTAGACTGAGCAATCATTAAAATGTGCTTGCAAAAGCCAGGGCCAGTTGTGCATACTCCTAGTCCCAGCTACTCACGAGGCTGAGGCAGGAAGACTGCTTCAGCCCCAGAGTTGAAGACTAATCCGGCCAACATGCCAGACCCTATCTCAAAAAAGTTAAGTGGGTGCATAACCAGAAAAGGATAAAGAATCATCCGTTCGGGGCTTTCGGGAAGCACCAGTCCAAAATAGGAGGGAGCAAAAGTCACAATTCCCTTTCAAGGCCTTGCTTGTTTATATCCTTTTCCTTTCTCCAGACCCAAAAATTATAGCAACGCTTATTGTCAATACATTGCTTTCTTTCGTACTTCCATAATGCATAATTTATTAAATTTTTCAGGTTTTTAGAAGTCTTTAAAAATTCCAAATATGTACCCTAATTGTAGTTCATACTGAAATTAAGCACTGTCTATTCAACATTTTAGCCAAAAGCTCCAGCCATGCACCAGGATAAAACTGATTAGTACTGTGACCATACCAATTTAAATTTCAAACCAACCAAGCTACAAAAAGCAATGAATTCAAGTTGCCAATGTTCAGGTAAAAGTTGTCCCCTTACCTGATATTCTTTTCTTGTTTCTTTTTGAAGTATTTAAATATCAGCAATGCCTATACATAAGGAAACAAGAAAGGCTGGAGACATTGAAACCCCAAGCTAAGGGAAAAGGGGTGGAGCTTTCTACTTATGGTTAATTTTTTGAGAAAACACTTGAATTAGTTTGGGTACAGGTGTTAGTCATTCCATATGGGTAGAACAAATAGGTTTTATCTCAGGTGCAAATAATGGATAAGGAAGGAGTGGCTGTGTCCCAAGAACCTGGCTGTTATCAGCCTCAACTAAAAAAAAAAAAAAAAAAGAAACCTCCCTAACAGCTACCACGGGCACAGTGGACGTGGACAGACAGACCACACACATGCATTGAATCTATTGATCGTGCCTTGTATCCGTGAGTCAGCATCAAAAACAATCCAGCTATTGCTAGGCAACCATGTCTTCAGTTTTCACTAGTCAGTGATTATGATCAGGATATTTTAGTGCAAAGAAAATATCACGCTTTCATAAACAGAACTTGGTATAAACATAAGGGGACAGAATGCGTTCTACAATACATTTCTTGTCAACTCTTGTGCCGCCGATGTTTTAGTATATTGTTTCCTTTTCTCACTCTGCAGAAAACTCACTCTGTGTAAGGTGAGAGGAAGGATGGTAACCAATGGAGAATGGAACTTCCTAGTCCTGACTCTGAAGGAGGGTTTAAGGGTGTTGTACATGAGAAGATAATTTAATAGTAATTAGGTTATTCAAAGAAGTTAGGGTTTTTGTTTTTACTAGTTAAATGGTAAAATTTCAAA
Organism: Thryonomys swinderianus; assembly: GCA_004025085.1. NCBI lineage: Eukaryota > Metazoa > Chordata > Mammalia > Rodentia > Thryonomyidae > Thryonomys > Thryonomys swinderianus. The sequence continues at coordinate 8,669 of PVIC010046392.1, forward strand.
CACACTTTAACATCCTGGTCCTCTGCTTCACTCAGAAGAACCATTGTGATTAATTACACTGGGCCACGTGGGTATTACAGGCTACTCTCTCCTTTGATTATCCTTAACACAAAATCTCTTTTGCCACATAAAGTAACTTTTTTGCAGGTTCAGGGGATTAGGATGTGGGCCTCTTTTACTTACCCTCTCAAAATAGCAAACAATTAGAAACAAAATGCATCTTTCTCAGTAGTGGACTGGCTAAATTATGATAAAGTCATTCGATAGAACAGTTACTCTAAAAGTGAGAAGATTCATTATGTACTACATAGAAAGTTCTCCTAAATATGGTGTTAGGAGAAAAACAAAAAAAAGTAGAGCCATGGACCTGGAAAGAGAATGCAGTAGGCATTATTTGCCTGTGTATATAATGTTTAAACTATCTCTAAAGCTGGTCCTACCCATGCACAGGCCCAGCTGCTCAGGAGACGGAGACCAGAGGACAGCTTCAACTCAGAAGTTCAATAAGACTAAGACTCTATAGTTGTAAATTTTTATTTTTGAAACTCATCCAAAAATAAACTCTAGAGAGCATAAAAATAAAATGTAAAAGGAATTATTGATGCAAGACATGTATCTAGGCTGAAGCCAGAAAAGCCAGGTTCACTATAAAAGGTACACGATTTCACCAGATTCTAATTACTCCACAATGTGGAGGCTTAAAACACCAAATGCCTTTTTGAGGGGCGATTGGGATTTTTTTTTTTTTTGGTGGGGGGAGTTGTTTATTTTGAGATAGGGTCTCACTTTGTAGTTCAGGCTGGGCCCTAAACTCACTATGTAGCCCAGGCAAGCCTTAAACTTGCAGCAATCCTTCTACCTCTACCTCCTGAATGCTGGGATTATGGGTATGAACCACCATGCCCGGCAGCAAATGCTTTTTATTTTGTATATTTTAGAGAACACATAACCAAATGGAATTATGGATTTTTAAAAACCCTGTTATTCATGAAAGGATATTCAAGTGCCTATAAAAATACATGAAAATAGCCGGGCGTGGTGGCTCACGCCTATAATCCCAGCACTCGGGAGGCAGAGGCAGGAGGATTGCTGAGTTCAAGGCTTGCCTGGGCCACATAGTGAGTTCAGGGGCCAGCCTGAACTACAAAGCGAGACCCTGTCTCAAAACAAAAAAAATACATGAAAATATATTTATCATTATTAGTCATTGTCTCACTTTCTCGTTGTTGAGACAAAATACCTAACACCCACAAATTAAAGAAGGAAAGGTTAATTTTTGCTCACAGTTTGTAGGCATTTCAGTGCAGGGCAGCAGGCAGAGGGCATTGCAGACAGAAGCAACAAGACAGAAAGCAACAAGCTGTAACCGCACTCCCCCTACTTTCCCTTTTAGTCTATTCAGGCTACAAACCTATTGGTTGGTACCACCCACACTGAGGGTGGGACTTCCTATTATTCACATCCGGGACTGTGCTAAATAAGAGGACTGTTCCAGTTAGCACATCTCTGCGATCCAGCCACCTCTCGAAAGCATATGAGGTCTATAACAGTCATTAAGGAACAATTCAAGCCACAGGAGACACTTTTGTCATAGGCATTAAGTTAGTTCAATTTAGAAATATCAAAAACCAAAGCACTGACAAGGATGTAGAACACCTGGAAATCTCATGCGTTGCTGGAGGGCAGTTTTTTTGTTTGTTTGTTTTGGGGTTTTTTGTTTTGGTGGTACCAGGGATCGAACTCGGGCCCTATGTGCTTCCAAGGTAGGTGCGGTACCACTTGAGCTAAATCTCCAGCCCTTGGAGGGCAGTTTTGTAACTCTAGTACAGTAATAGCTACGGAAGCCAAACAGGACTCAGCAGTGTACTCCACTCCTCAGTGTCAACTCCTAGGTGTCAATGGAAATGGACACATGTGCAAATCCAAAGGACAAGTATGAGAATAGTCACAGCACCAGTATTTGTAATAGCCCCTACTAGAAAAAAAACTTAAATATCTACTGTCAAAAGGACAGTAAACTAAATTGCTGGTTAATTTAATCAGTCCTCCGTATTGGTCTGGATTTACCCTTCTGGGATTCTGCCTGCCTCTTACAAAGATCCTGTGGCTTATTACACTGGGCCCATGTACACAATACCAGCTACTCTCCCCTCTGATTATTCTTAACACGAAACCTCTTTGGCCTGGTATTGTAACATATTCTCAGATTTAGAAGATTAGGATGTGGACATCTTTTATTCAGACTATCACAATAGCGAACAATTAGAAACATAATGCATCTCCATCAACATAGGACTGGTTAAATTACAATAAATTCATACAATAGAGCACAGTTATTTTGAAAATGAAAAGATTAATTATATACTAGGCAGAAAAGTCTCCTAAATACGGTGTTAGGAGAAAAAAAGCAAAGTAATGGACAAAGAAAGAAGGAATGCAGAATATATAATTTGCTGCTGACTCTCACAGGGAAAATATTAAGCAAAAGACCCTGAATGCACACACACACACACACACACACACACACACAAAGATGCACTCTGTTTACATAAAAGAAGGTGAAATTAACCCATCATGATAGAAAGCCCCTAGAAAGGTAGAAGATGGTCTCTGAGTTACAAGGAATATTTGATATATATATATTTGTGTTTGTGTGTATATATCATGGATCTAACTCAAGGCCTGGTGTTTCCCAGGCAGACATAAGACCACTGAGCTACATCCTTAGCCCAAATGTTCTATATTTTTATCAAGCTTGATATAACCTGGATGTGTTCACTTTTCAAATATTCACCAGATTGTACACTTAAGATTTGTACATTCTGGGCTAAGGATTTAGCTTAAGTGGTGCTGTGGCTACTTTGGAAGCACAAGGGCCCAAGTTTGATCCCTGCTACTACAAAAAAAAAAAAGACTTATACATTCTGCTGTATACATGTACTTCAAGTAAAAATTAATATCAATTGCCAAGGAGCAATATATTCAACTAGCAACCCTATTCTCAACTTGGAGTGATTTACTTCACTAGAGAATAAAAGTATTTGCACAGTCCTCCATAAACTAATTAACCTACTTCTCTCAAACAAGATCTGTAAGATCATTTATAAAATTAGTTTGATTTTTTCATTCATTCATTCAATCTGTCTAATGTAAAGGGATTCACCAGAGCCAGAAAGGTGAAGATCTCAACTCTGTCTCTGGAGGAAATTGCTCACGGGAGAGCTGAACATATATATACTGACCATTGCATGTTAGAATAACAAAAGTACTGATCAAATGCAGATACAGTACTGGTAAGGGTGGAACTCTTGATTTGGGAGATGGGAAGGTAAGTAGAGATAAGTACATGTGCAAAGTTCTTTAAAAAAGTGACATCCAGGAGAGGTTTTAAAAGACCAATAGGTGGGTGGGCAGAAGAGCACACACCAGATAGAGGCCAAAAAGAAGCAGAGAACAAGAAGCCTTGGAACTTCCACGTACACACACACACACACACACACACACACACACACGCATGCATGCACACCCACATGACCACTGTACAAGGTCTGTCTGAGCTGTTTACTGGGCACCACCTTCTGAATTTAATGAGTCATCCCAGCCACTCTTGGATGAGGCCGGTAAGCACAAGCCCCTCCTTGAATCTGATTGGCTGCTAGAGATCAGACAAGTCCTAACACTGCCTCCTCAGCACCTCCAAAGTATGTGAACCGAGTTAGTTGGAATGGACGCCATCTGGGGACAGTGCGGGTTGAATTGCAAACGTCTGGACACACAGGGTCAACCACTGGAACATTTTCTCCCTTTCTATGGCTGACTGAGCGCCAGAGGTCAGGATTGCAACGATTTTTAGAATCCTGATAGGGATTTAAAAATAGGACTGCTTAAAATGTGTTGCTTTGAAATTACTGAAATGTTGTGTTTGATTGCCTGTTTCTTTATAATAAGATTTGAATTATAACCTGTCTGATAGAATTAATATTTTGTAGGCTTAAGACTATCTGAGAAAAAACTGCTACAGAGATTTGTTAAATGATTCATGGGCTGAAGAAAGAAATTACTGTTACATCCTTACCAGTCTCCCAGATAATGAATGAGTACTTCATGGCAGTATAATGCTGTTGTTAGGTTTTATGACCTAGTGGCCCCCCTGTCCAACATAGAATGTTACTTGACTATTCTCTTAATCTTAGACTCTTAAAACATCTCATTTAGGATAGAAAAGAAAATGGAACATGACATTTGTAGTCGACCTGACATTTCTGTGCACCTGATTTAAATGAACTTTACCCAACACACGCTCTACAAGAGTCCAAATGTCACTGTGCACAGTCCCTTCTGTTGTAAAGTAAAATGACTTTCCTCTATAAGTACACTACAGTACACTTAAGGAAATAAAGCTAGGCACCCAGCCGTTAACAGCAGTCACCCATTCAACAAATGTTTGCTTAGGCCATGCTTCCTGTTCGCACCAGGGACAACGTGATAAATAGGGCAGACAGGGCCAATGCGCTCTGACAGTCTGGTGGACGAAGTAGAGTTTTTAAACATTCACAAAACAACTGCAAATCATGATTAGTTAATTACAAGTTGTGATTTCAGCTATGAAGAATAAAGGGAAGAGATAGGAATAATGTCAGGGAGAGGGCAATGCCTACTTTAGGGAGTCCGAGAAGGACTGTAGAAGGAAGTGACATTTAAGCAAAGAGTGAAGGACATTCGACGCCAGAGCCAACCGAGCAGAAGGGAATACATAATATTCCTAGCAAGAAAAAAATTTTTTTTAAAGCTTGTACAAAGAAACATAGTCCTCAATGTTATACGTGATTGTGAGATGTATATAAATTGTACCAATAAAGAATTCAATTAAAAAAACATAGCCCTAAAGAAATTTGACTATACTGGAGCAGTAAAAGAAGTGTATTATGTCTAGGATCCAAAGTGTGGCAAGTTTCAAGAAGTTTCTGCACTCGGATAAGAACTGGATAACTTCTACACAGAGGAGTGATAAGCTCTGATGTCTATGTCGGAAAGATCACACTGGTTTGCAGGTGGAGCATAGGTGGCAAAGGGGAGAGGAAAGGTAGGAACCATGGAGCCTACTACAGTCATGGTGGGAGAGATGATGTCTTGAAATTGATTTCTACAAGGGAAGGGGAAGAAGCACATTTGTGGTACACTTTGGAGGTGGAATAAACAGACGTGCTGGTGGGAATACTGCATACGAGCAGTGCTGAGTGAGCAAGAGCAGCCAGAGATGACTCAGATTTCAGGTGGAACAACTGTGGAGAAGCAGGTTTAGAGAGAAGTCAACTCCTACAAGCGCATGTCTCAGACCTTTAGTCATTGGAATAATTTAGATCTCTATTTAACTTTTCTCTTAAAATGTTGCTGTGCAGCCCAGGTGTGGTGGGTGGTACACGCCCATAATCCCTGCACTGGTGAGGTTGAGGTAGGAGGACTGCCATGAGTTAGTCCAAGGGCAGCCTGGGCTACTGAGTGAGCTCAAACCCAGGCTGAACCTACATAGCAAGACCCTGGGAAAGAAAGAAGAAAGGAAGGAAGGAAGGAAGGAAG